>PVKZ01008801.1:0-13901 GCA_004027375.1 Macroglossus sobrinus
AAGTTTTGGATGGAACCATAATACATTCAAGGTTTTTTTTTTAAGATTTACATGCGCCTACAATAATAGTAAAACATCGTTTTACATATAACCAGATGGCATTGCCGATATTCAACTATTTTTAACTCACAAAAATGCCAATTTCATCTAAATTTTAATTCTCATCATGTGTTAGGCACTAGATGTTCTAAGCATCTTTTATACGTTTAACTTATTTGATTTTAGTTCTCAACAGCTTTGCAAAGTGGATGATGTTATGACCCACAGAAAGCTTATGTCTGAGTTCCCAACATAGAGTTTTAACCACCGTATGCAAAATAATCAAATGTTTTTATGGATATTTCGACCATGAAATTCAGTGTTGATACACACGAAAACGATACGAAATAAAAACGTCACATTAGATTTTTAGCAGTGGACATATTATTTAACTAAATGAAAACTGCTTTTCCGTACAGGTAGCTTTGAAATCACCTATGAAATCATAATGCACCCATTATAATTTTGAATCACCAGGACTGGCAAAACTTAAATGCGAGGAGAGATAGGGGTGCCGAAAGATTGACTATAAAATAAATGTTTATACCTGGACCTTTAAAATCCTTCTTTCTTTTCCAAAATTTCTCCAACGGTTCTCTTTCTCCTGAACTGCATTTTACGTTAGAAAAAAACTGAGATCAACACTGACGACATGGCTCTAATGGACTCATTTTAAACGTAAATTCTGCTTTTAGAAATTTTCCTTGTTTTTCTGTGAAAATAACTTGTTTCTCCCTCTGTATTATGCTTTTTAAACTGTTTTATAAAAGCATTTCTGTAGGGGAAACAAAACCATATTATGATGCCATAATTTGTTTTACTCCCCTGCAATTTCGTATAAACACACATAAAGCAACATTCTAGCAGATTAACTTTCTTCTATGAGATTAAATTCTCATTAATATATTTTTAATGTTTTATGAAAAATATTTTAATCCAAGAGGTACAATATCCTCATCTATTTTACGGTAATTGCATTTTTTTTTTTGTTTTAGATCGTTTTCATTAAAATATCTCGTTTCCTAACCAAAAAGAAAAAAGTTCATTTTTTTTTCTTAAAGAAATAATTGGGTTATAGTCTATAATTGCCATTGAAGGTATCAGGCTGGATAATATCTTAGCAAAAATAAAATCTCGGTTGAAATCGGAAATTAGCAAAGTGCTAAAAGTTATTAATACCAGACTTTACGAGAACATGTCAAAATGTGCTTGGGACTGTTGTTTCCTTCCCAGTTCTGCTTTTTATATTTACTGGTATGAAAAAACGTGATTTTCTAGATTCTTACTTAATTTTTAAAAACGATCACAACGTCCTTTATGAACCTCCCAATACTGCAAGCCCACGTTTTGTGCAGCCACCCCCGGCAACGTCCCCGCCTCCCTGGCCCCGGCCTTGACGCCAAGCGCACGCAGACCCGACTTCACTGAATTCGGATCCTTTGTACCTGGCTGATGTGTGAAGGCATCTGCCGAGTGCAGTCCTCTCGAGCCGTGACATCATCATCATCATCATCATCATCATCATCATCATCATCATAATAATTATTATTATTATTATTATGATAGCGGCGCTCACATTTGTTGAGTGTGTCTCTTGCGAGGTGCTGAGCCGTGCTCAAATATACCGTTTCATCTAATCTTCGTAACGAAGCTGTGAGGCAGGTGCCATTATTAACATCCTCATTTAGAGATCAGGTGATCGAGCGTTAGGTACAGGGAGCAATATGACATGGCCGGGATGCAGCCAGGTCTGGCTGGGGACAGGCCCTGGGCCCTCGGCCATGCTCCCCACGCCCCCAAAGGCCCCTTCTTGCGGTCTCGGGCTGGGGCTGGCCCACCACATTTTCACAGGCCACGCAAAGGGAGCCACGGCGTGGACATCTGGGTGCTGACACACAGTTTGGGTCTTCGGGGACATTCTCTTACAATACGGGTTACGAGCACACCACGACCCCCTGAGACAGTCACTTAGCGACTGCTCTGTGTGAGAGTTGAGCTGGTTTGGCTCTGGCAGAGTGACACCTGGCAATGGCACGTGGCTACGGGCAGCGTGCAGGGGACGAGGCTGGGCCAGTGCGGCTGGGAGCGGGCGGCCACCTGCACGGGGCCCAGAGCAAGCTGCTCGACTCCCTGGTTCTCCCCTCCTCACAGGTAAAGCAGGACTGTCCAGGGCGAGGACAGGGTTCGGTGGGGTCACGTGGTGCAGTGCCCCCCGCACCACTGTCTGTGCAGTTGAACGGACCTGGGGCGGCGGTCCCCTGAGGCGGGGACAGGGGCAGCTGGCTGAGCACCGCGGCACGACCCGCCACTCGCGTGTCCGTGCCGGTGCGTGTGCGCAGACCAACACCGTGGCCCGTCGTGTAAGTGTGTGACAGGGGCTGTCCTGTCCGGGTGTGTGTGCGTGCGCCCTGCGGTGGCAGCGGGGTGATGCAACAGCCCGACGACCCGGTTCTCAGCGGTGTGATCGTCGTCGCTGGCGTTCACACTGGCATCGTCAGGGGCTTGTTTAATAAAACACGCAGGGACTGGACTAGTTCATCACACGCGTTCTTCGTTTTCATCGAATTCTACGTCAAATGTCACCTTACGTATTTAAAAAACTAAGGACGTTTAAGGAAGAAAGATCGAGGAAGCCGATGGAAAAATTAAGAAATACTAAAAAAAAAAAAAACAAAAAAACCGAAAAACACGGCACTAATAAGAGAAGTGGAACGACCCTTAAAATCTGGGCTTTGGCGACCGCCGGGGAAGCAACCGCGGGAGGAAATACACTTTCGCTGGCTTGGCCCTCGTGCACCTGACGCCACATCGGGGAAGTCCCCGCATGCAAACAGAATCCAGGGACGGGCGGGTCCCCTGGGCGACATCGGACCGCGGGAGCCTGGCCCCAGCAGCCGCGCTCAGCCTCCCGTCGGCGGCCGGGTCCAACCTCGCTAGGAAGGGTGAAGGCCTGACCTTGACGCCTGCCTCCCCTCCCCCCACGGACGACGGCCGTTATCACCAGGTTCCAAGGTCAGCTGTGCCCACTGCAGTCTTTTGATTGTCACGACCTCGACTCCTAATGGCCTAACGGAATGAGTCACCCCGAAGGAACACGGGTCTAAGTTCACCTGGATTTCTCTCTAGAACGTATCCGATGACATGTTTCGCTGCCCATGGACCCTCCACACCGTGGTTATTCCCGGTATTACACAGGACTGACTGACGTTCTCTGCGGACTCGGGGAAGGCAACCGGGAAAAGCTGTCCCCGCGTGGTGGCTGGTACGGCTGAGCAGTCATTCTGTGACAAAGCGTTCTGTACGCATGATTTTTCTTAGATCATCGATAACTAACTTTATGCTCACATTCCGGGTAAAGTGCCACGTGAGATGATTCGGCGTCATGAATCAGCAGGTGGGGAACTACAGGGTCACTCGCTCCTGCTCCATGGTACGGTGATTGCCCAGGTTTTCTCTTTCACACTCATTTTACGTTTCGGCGTTAACAACCGCCATCGGTCACAGAATGCTCGCCCTCTGGGTGCGTTTCGTGACACCGAGTCTAACGCTCTCGACTCCGGCACCACAGATGTCATCAGCCTCATTTAGCCGATGGAGAGACGGGGCTGAGAAGCCGTGCGTGACCGGACCAGAATCGGGGGGCAGACGGGGTCGGGCCCGCGGCTCCACGATCCCCGCCAGAGCCCGTGAGGGAAGAGCACAGACAGCGTGCGGGGGAGAGGGCCTGGCACGGCCACGTGTGCAACTCTTGCGACCGAAGGCTCAGCGTCACCCTGAAGGGGAGTCTGCTCACTTCACACACCATGAGCGCCCGGAATGTCAGGAGCGTAAGCGGCAGCTGGGACCAGGGCAAACAGCCTGAGCGTCTCCGTGAGGCTCTGCGAATCACCATCTCCACGAGCTGAGTGTCGCTTCTTTGTTAAAAAAACAAAACAAAAACAAAAACAAAACAAAACAAAACAAAACAACTCTAAAAAGCCGGCACGGAATAAACGTCGTTTGAACAATGTCTACACTCCACGGGGAGAAAAGAAAGAAGCTAGAGGCCTAATCTCTGAAAATCTTTGCCTTAAGTTCGCAGAAAACAGCGAAGCATGTTCCGAAATCCTCAGCGGCCAAGCACTCCCAGTGACTGAATCCCCAACATTTAAAAAAACATTTCCCGAAAAACTTGATCTGCTTCTCGTGGACACGCTACTCCTCTGATTTTATCCTGAATATCAAGATGTTGTATTGAATCGGGACGGTGAGGATGCCGTCCATGCACTGGCCGAAGTTAACTGAATTTGGAATGTACACTAACGTCAGGTGGGCCTCGTCGGTTTTCCTGTCCTAGGAAAGTTCTCCATCAAAAGGCCAGCTTCATTTCCATCGACTCATACACAGGGCATTTCAATTACGTATCATTATTCCGTGAATGAATAATATCGTTTGCTGAGAAGTGGTATTAATGAATATTTTTAACATTTTATCTTCAAAACGATGAATGTAAAGGTGCAATTTCAGAGCACGTGCTATAGATTTCTACTTCTGAAATGAAATGAAATGTACACCATCGAGATTTCGTATGAGGGAAAAATTTTAAACTTGATTTCCTTGTTGTTATTTCCTAGCCCTTGTGCTAGGGTTTTCTGACTTTCCTTCCCCTTTAAATCTGTTTTGCATGATGGAGCAGGTTGACACTTTCTCACAATGGCTTCGCACATCTCGCCTCCCCCTTCCTTTCCGACGCCTCTGGCCACCGTGTTGGGGCACAGCCTCCAGTCTTTCCCTAGGAGCCGAGGGCTTCCGTGATGGGGGTGGCTGGGTGTCGCTCACGCCTGCACTTGGATGTTCCACTAACCACCTAACGACCCCTCCAACTCCAGGGCCAACGGCCCCGGTGTTGTCGCCGGTCCCTGCCCTGCGTTGCCCGTTCTCGCTTGCATAGCTTTCCGCACCCGGAGCACCCCGCCCCGTCTCCAGATGTGCAAGCCGTACCCACCCGTCCTTCTCAGCTGAGGCTGAGATGGTCCGAAGGTTGCAGAGCTCAGGACACGAAGGCGGAAACACATTTTCTCACGGCGACAGGCTCACTTCCTGAAGTGACAAACCTCTGTTCCGTGCACACTGCAGGAGCTGCGAGAGCAGGGGGTGGCGGGGTGGACATCGGGCAGCTCTGCAGGGGGGATGCGTGACGAGGACCCGCTGGACTGGCGGGCAGTCCCCAGGGAGCACCTCCAAACACACTTCACAGGGGCCAGGAGGTCACCTGGGAGCTTTGAGGGCCAAGGACATACGAATCCCAATACGAGAGTGAGCAGAGCGGGCTGAGGACAGACACCCCCCACCTACACTGATCTGGTGCGAGGAAGCAGAGAAAATAATGCTTCCCAGATCACTCAACAGGGCAGGGAGGATCTATCGTTGGAGCGGGTGCTCCTTCTCTGACGGAAATCCTCCAGTTCGCTGGGAAGTACCGCTCATCTCATGGTGAGTAACTGGAAACCAGAGCTGGCATCGCAGCGACATTCTAAGAAAAAGCACGGGGGGGGGGGGGAGTGAAACTCTCGGGAGGAACAAAGGGCCACGTACTCAGAGACTCCAAGGTCTCCGAACGCGCCAAGAATGATGGGACTTCTGACCGAGTGTTAAAGCTCAACGGATACAACTCAGAATTAAACAATGACGCCATCGCAAGCATGAAAAGGGCAAAGCCACGAACCCTTGGGGACGGACAGACAGCAGGTCCGCTAGAGGAAATGAAAAGGGAGTGGACAGCATTTGGAAATGAAGGAAAAGGAAAAAAAAGACAGAAATGGAGAGTGAGTTGAAAGCAGCATAGGAAACAGAGAACGTGGCAAAGACGCAGATGATAGGAATGAGAAAATGAGCAAGTTCGAATCAAAATAGGGAATTTAAAGTGACTATAGATAAAGAAGGAGATAGAGAAGATAGGCCTAGAGATTTTTAAAACGTGTGTAATCGAAGCTCTTGAAGAGGGACGATATACTGGAACAGAACGAACATTAAAACATTTAATTGAATCAATCATTAATAAAATAAAAGGAGGCTTGACTGAACCTTCTGGAAGAGCATGTCCCGGTGTCAGCACCGCCACCCTCCCTGGGCGGGGGCGGGGCGGGGATGGGGGGCAGGGCGGGGATGGGGGGTGGGGAAAGAGACAGAAACGCCCGCCCTCCCGGTGACGTGCCCTGGTCTCCTGAGTGTGTGTGTGTGGTGTGTCAGGGGGAACAACGGAGGGGACGCCAGTTGCTGGACTATGAAGTGTGGGTGTCCCGTGATTGGAGGCGATCCTCCACACACCCGACCCGGGGGGCTCGGACGTTAAGCCTACACGTGCACACGGGTGTGTCCAGGGCGGGCACGGCAGGACACCGACAGTTCGACGTCGTGCTTTCCCGCTCTGTGGTTACTGCGCCCTTCGCATGATTAATAGAGGCAAGATCTCTGGTTCTCGTGAGCCTGATTTGAAAACCCGACCTCTGTGTACTATCGCGCGGGGACATAGGCTGTGTTACTGAGTATACACAGAAAGATAACGGGGCAGCCAGGTCGAAGGATAGAGTCACCCGTAAGGGGGGGCACTTGTGGTGGCCTCAGACTCCCCCGTAGCGACCATCAGGGCTGGAAGCCAGCGGAGTCATTCATACCCACAAAAACGGAGGGAAATAAAACATGCCAGAAATTTTAGACTCGGTCAAACTCGTCTTCAGATGCAAAGGCTAAAGACAACCAGTTCTGAAAACGTGACGTTAGGGAATGTCGTTTCTCTCTTTCACGAGGAAACGGCTCGGGGTCACTCAGTCAGTCGACAAACACGACCCGTGCTGGGTACCGAGTAGACTGAACTGCAGGACTAACAGTGAACAGAGTGGGGACCGGGATGGCGAATCAGACCGTGAGCGGCCAACACTCTGACGATGAGGATGTCGTCTGGGGAGCAGAGTGAGTTTGCTGATGCTTCATTTGCAAGAGTTGGCAGGTAAAGGACATCATTTGCAGCTGATGTACATATATCAAGTGCTAGACAAGTGTACCTAACACAAGAAAAGGTAAATACCAAGTAACTTGTGTTTTTTTAAAAACAATTTTTAGATCAAAGAGAAAATACAATCTCAAATTACAGAATAAATAGAAAAGAACGTTACAAAAAACACGACATAGCAGAAGCTATGAGAGGTCACTAAGATGCTCAAGAAAAATGCATTATTTAAATCTTTATCTTGATTAAAAATAAAGACTTGAAAAAGCATGAAACCAACCCAAAAAGTTAGGAAAGGAGCAACCAAGTAAACTGAATAGAATTAAAAAAAATTTTAAAAAGGAAGAGCTGAATTTATTAATTAGAAAGCCAAAACAGCAGCACTACAAAATAAATCCAAAAGGTGGTTTTTGGAAGAAAAAAATTAAAGATATGCCCTAATCGCTACTCCAATAAAAACGCTGGGGAATGGGCCAAGATGAAACAGCAAGCAGAACCGTGGGAGGGGAGGTGGACAGTAACAGAGGATGAAGGAAGTTCAGAGAAACATAGGACATCAGTTTGTTTACTCTATGAAAATCAATTTGAAATGTGGACACATTGAAGAAAATTCTAGGTAAATGCAATTTGTCAAAACTGACCTCAGAAGAAATAGAGTATCTAAAAAGACTTGATTTCTATGGGAGAAATAAAGCAAGCTACCAGAAAGCTACTTTCACAAATCCACAAATCCAGTTGTTCTTTCTCTTTTTTTTTCTCCCCAGAGCCTAGAGGTAAAAACAAACAAACAAACAAACAAACAAAAAACAAAAAAACTTCCCAAATCTGGAGGAAGTATATATATAACATTATACCAAAAACACAAAAATTGTAGAGAAAGTAATCAACAGACCAATGTCACTTAGGAATATCAGAGCATAAATCTTAATGACGGGGATATATTCTGAGAACTGCGTCCTTGGGCGATGTTGTCATTGTGTGCACGTCACAGAGGGCACTTGCACACACCTGGACGGCACAGGGGACCACACACCTGCTCTGTGGCGTAGCCCATCGCTCCTTGGCTGCAAGCCCGTACGGCCTGCTGCTTTCTGTACAATGCACAGGAACCCATCAAGCACGAGAGAGAATGATGGATTCGAGAGACGCAGTAAACGTGAGCTGTGTGAGGCCGGGCTCGCACACCTCACACCACGGCACACTGTTTTCCTGCAAATTTTGTATTTTTTATAAGTGGAAAGAGTATACTCTAAAATTAAAGACGAAGGTTATAGTGTAGAAAATACATAAACCAGCAACGTGGTCTTCTGTTACCACAGCGAGTACCGTGTACTGTACGTGACTGTACATGCTCGTCCTATGATGGAGCACAGTAGGCTCGCTTATGCCAGCATCGTCAGACGCGTGAGTGACACGTTGTGTTAGGTGGTTGTGAGGCCACAGCACAAACACGCGATAGGCAGCTTTCAGCTCTGTCCTAACTCTGTGGGACCACTGTCATACAGGCAGGTCTGGTGTTGACCAAAACACCATGATATGGCCCACGAATGAACAACATTAGCAAACGGAATCCAGCAGCACGTTATACGAATGATACGTCACTACCAAATGTAGTTGACTTCAGAGATGTAAGGATGATTCGTTACGAATTCTGTTGTTAAAATTTATTGCATTAAGGATTAAGTAAAAAAATATTTACGATCATTTCCATAGGTACTGATAAGGCACTGGATAATATTCGACAACCATTATTGATTAAAAAAAAATAAGAGTGCAATATTTCCTTTATAAGGTTAAGTATATCTATCTCAATCCACAAGTCAGCCTTATGCTTATTGGAGACATACTGCAAATATTGCACATATTTTCAAAAGTAAGTTCAGCCATCACTAATATCACTGTTTAAAATTTTACAAAAAAAATAGCCAATGCTATTACCCGAGAGAAAGAAATTAGAGGTAAAAAATCAGAAAAGACAAAGTAATAATTTTTTTTGCAGGAGACAGATTTTATATCTAGACAACCTAAGACAATCAACTGAATAAGCAAAATAAATCGATGAAGTGCTGGGGGTGAAAATTAACATGCAGACTTCAATAGCGGCCACACGACCTATGTGAACAACACTTTACAACACGGTGAGGACTCAGGTGACAGAGATGCATGAAAGACACAGTATGTCTGGGGTTTGTAAAACTAAGCATCGTAGAGATGTCAGTTCTATTTAAGCTCATTTTAAAAATTTGAACAGATTCCAGCAGAAATGCCATGAGGTGTTTAATTTTAACTAGACATATTGGTCTCAAATTTCATATGTAAAAAATACACAAGCGATGACTGCTACGAGGAATACTCTTTAAAAGACTAGCCATTCGTGTATGTGGCAGAAAAAAAACACCCAGATATTAATGTATGTGGGGATACATACAGAAACACATATGGGGACTTAGTTATAGAGGACATCATCTCAAACCGAGGGTTAAAATACGAACTAACAAATATGATAAATATGATAAATGATGTTGGGACAACAGGGTAGCCATCTGGAAAACAGACTTAGAACCATACCTCATACTTTATACCAGGAGGAATTCCAAACGGATCAAAGATTCGAATATGAAAATAAAGTTGTAATAAAAGATCTAGGCAGATTCCTTCATAAACATAGATTGGGAAGGCCCACCTAACTAGGGCTGACGTCCAGAAGGAGAAAAAGGAAGACTGATTTGCCCAGTTCGAGAAGTCTGATAATATTTTTTGTTGGGGATGTTTTAGAGAAACAGTCACCCTCGTATCATTTGTGTTTTACTTTGATTTATGGTGTTTTTGACAGACAGAAGTTTTTCATTTGTATGTAATCAAATTTAAAGTTTTCTTTATGGTTTCTTTTTTTTTGATGTTATATTTGCCCATAGTACGTTTTGACTTTTATTTCATAGTTTCCCTTTCTGCTTTGCATGTAATTTTTTAAGTGATCTGCTTTGTTCAATTTTAGTGATCATGTGACATGGGCCTAATAATGAAACAATTTTTTTTTCCTTTGGGACTTAGACTGCACCCCTTAAATGATTTGGACGCCATCTTTATAAGGTAGTAAATACTTGCAAACTGCTCCTGGATTTATTTCTGTTACACTCATCGAGCTATGCTCTTGTTAGGGCCACAGATGTTTAGTGACTATTATTTTAATATCTGGTAGAGCAAATGTCCCATTCTTTTCTCTCTTTTTTTTTTTTCCCCCTCAATACTTACTTGGCTTTGTCACCCATTTATCCTTTAGAGTGAATATCTGGGTCACTTCTGTTAAGATCTGTAAAAGCCTCCCCATGGCTCATTAATGCAATGAAGCAGGGCCTCCGTATGATGCTGTGACAGCCGAGTTCTTCCCTCGCAAGGAGGGAAAACCCACTTTAGATAACTTCAGCATAAAAAGAACTTGTTGGAATGGCGAACGCAACCACACAAAGATGCTCAGCATCGCTAACCGTGAGGGAAATGCACGTTAAAGCCACGATGAGGTACCACCGCACGCCTGTCAGAATGGCCGCCATCACCACCAAGACAGCGAGAGGTGCGGGTGTGGGGACAATGAAACCCCGTGAACTGTTGTGTGGCTGCTAACTGGTGCAGCCACCAAGGGAAACAGCATGGGGAGTCCTCAAAACATGAGACAGAGGGATACTGTATAACCCGGCAATTCCACTTCTGGGTATTTATCTAAAGGAAAGAAAACAGTGATTTGGAAAGATGTATGCAGCCCTGTGCTCACCGCAGCACTACTGACAACAGGCAAGATTTGGAAGCGACCGAGGCGTCCACCGATGGATGCGTGGACAAAGACGCCACAGCCTGAGCATTGCATCATAATAGAATATTACTCGGCTATCAAAAAAAAAATGAAATCCTTCCATTTGAAACAACGTGATGGAATCCTTTGGACAAAGAAAGACAAACAGCAGATGATTTCACTTACACGTGGAATCTAAAAGACAAAACAAAAGAATCATCTAAACGAAACGAAAACAAGCTCATGAATGCAGAGGACGAACTGAGGGTGCCAGAGGCGGGAGGGGTGGGAGGGTGGGCCCGAAAGGGGAGCAGGATGAAGAGGTGCAAACTTCCGGGTACAGAATCAGCTGTGGAGTGAGCGGCAGGGATGTCACACACGGCACGGGGGACGCAGGCGGTCATTTCATAGCGGCGTAAGGCGGCAGGTGGGCGTCAGACGCATGGGGATCGCTTCGTGCGGTGTGTAACGTTAGACGCCCGTACATATAAATAGAATTTATGCATATATATATATATATAGAATTAATATGTATAAATAGAATTAACATATATGTATGTAGAATTTATATAAAAATAGAATTTATATATATAAAAATGGAATTTATATATATAAAAATAGAATTTATACATATAAAAATAGAATTTATATATATACATATATATATGTATATATATAAAGTTGCTTTTTGATCTAACCTTTAAAGCAGGTGATCCGTAACACCTCATTGATAGAATTTGGGTTGTGGTTGATACTTCGAAGGAACAAACTATACCTGTCAAATCTAGGCTTCCCACTAATTGAAAATAGCTTTTGGAAGAATCGGTGTGAAATATTACGGCCCCCTTGGCTATGGAAGGACTTAAAAACACTTGAAAAACTGGGACGTAGAGGCGGGACGGCCTCCACTCTTATCTCTTGACCAAGCACCTGCCGAGCGCCCGGCCCGGGGGAGGCGTTCGACGGTTGTCCGGTAAAGGGACGAGTCAGCAGATGAGCCGAGACAGAGTCTCCGGCTCCAGAGAGGCTGTGACTCTTGCACTGAGGGGTGAGCGGGGTGTTCCCGGAGCAGAAAGGCCCCACTACTAGTGGCCTGGCGGGGCTGGGGGTGCCGCTGACGGCTTGGGGCAAGACGCGGTGGCCGTGTGGGGTCGGGAGGATGGGACAGGATGTTTTGCTGGTCTGAGACTTCTGCCAAGGGGCGTCCCTGGGATGCAGAGCCCGACTCTGATGGGAGGAGCCCCAGGAGGCCTTCCTGGCAGAGCAGGTCCCCTGCGGGGACTTGCCCGGGGCGTTCCCCCGCCTCTCCAGGGTTCCGACGGCCCCCCACCAGGCTGGCCGGGTTCCCAGCACCCTCTGTTCTTCCGACTTGCGAGACTTTGGCCTCTGTGTCTCTAGCCAGGTCGAGGCGCTCAGCCCCCCCGTGTCACAGACACTTTCTGCTGAAAGCTAAGCCATGCGGTGAGGGGCTCGGGCAGGTGAACGGCACGTGTGGGGGGCTGCAGGACCCTCTCTCAGGTCTGAGACGCCCGCTGGGCACCACCGGCCCTCGGCCCTTGGCCTTGCCCGCGGCTGACCTCGCCTCCCAGCGGCTCTGACTCCGCCCAGGCTGCTGTCCAGCTCATCTCCCTAGAGAGCCAGCACCGTCCTTACGAAACGGACCGAGATGTCCCGTCTCACGGAAAAAGAGTGACTCTCCTTACGCTGTCCGGCCGAAGAGCACGGTGATGAAACACTGAACTGACCAAATTTGTCACTCTGCTCATATGCATTAAATTCCTGAATTACAGTGCATTTATTTCTTCTTTAGAAAATATTCTATTTACCAGTTTACCTATCATCTTTGAAATCTGAATCTATATTCTGATTTTACAGTATTTTTGCTTGCTGTTCTGAACGAGTGGAGTGTACCCATTTCCATGGTGATTGATATCTGTAGCCATCCTGATAGCACAGGAAAAAAAAAATTCACCAATATGAGATACGTAAGAATTTAATTTGATAATGGCTCTCGAATATTTTAATCAAAGATAACGACTTAATTCAATTAAACACAAATGACTGTATAGAAATTGGTCTATTACTTTTTTTTCATGAAAAGATAATTGGAAAATAATAACAGAATGAGTTTCGTGCTAAATAATTAGAGATACACCAATATCTATTTAAATTTATGGATCGAATTATTACTTGCAGAAGCGAAATGTATGGTAGTCAAAATATTATGATATTAATCTTTGATTTAGAATTGAGAGACATCCCATATGGTAAATGCTAAATGTAAAAATTGAGGGTTTTTTTTTTAATCACTACAATAAAACACTGGTGGAATATTTAACTTTAATCGCCTTTATACCAACAAACTACTTAGAAAATCGGCTGTGGTTTTAAGGGAACGTAGGAAAATCTGTACCGCTAAAAAAATTAAGGAATTATTTCTGTTTAGCTTACACCTAGCATGGAAATACTGAGAATTCAGGTGGCGCACCCTGTTAGATTAATAATAATAATAACAGCTGACACTTATGTATGCTTCTCACACATTAGTGACCCTAAATCTCTTACATCTATTATCTCATTTAAACCTCACGACACGCAAAGTAGGAATTAACGTGACCACTGTATTTCGTTCTGTGCTTGGAGATTATTCATTCACAGTTTTTCAGAATATTAAAAAAAAAATACCCATGGACCAAAGAGTGTCCTTCTCGGTGGCCTGGGGGGTAGAGGTGGCTGGGCCCTCCCCTGTGGATGGGAGGCCTGCACGCCCCTGACTGGCCCCCCGAAACATGGGGACTGGCCCCCCCGAAACTCGGGGACTGCCGCCTCAGGCCCGCTTACTCACAGAAAGGGCCGTGGGCCAGCTGGGTCCCGAGCGGGGGACCACAGGGCCAGCGTGAAGCCCCCGGCAGCTTCCTCAAGCGCGTCCCAGGATGCCTGCACGCCCTGGGGTCACTCAGGAAATTATCTGCCCCAGACCCCGTTAGAGTCCACTCCGCCACACAGGCCTGCAGCACTTCCTTCCTTCCTTCCTTCCTGCAAGCCCTTCCTTCCTTCCTTCCTTCCTTCCTTCCTTCCTTCCTTCCTTCC
>PVKZ01008803.1:0-13912 GCA_004027375.1 Macroglossus sobrinus
TCAACCAAGCCAAAAGACTAAAGAATACTCTCACATATAATAACTGGCATTTGGTTTAAATGGAATAGATGCACTCACAAAAGTTCACAGGCACATTTATGCAGTGCTTTCCTTTCTACTGTTTCTATTCCATTGTCTGTAATGGGAACAAGATGTCAGTCCATTAGGACTGTTTCAATAATTACGTATAGCCGTAGAATGTAATAGGTAATATGCAGTCAAATTTTTAAGTGGAGGCATATTTTCATGTGCTCTTATTAAAGTGCCTCCAAAGATGTATGTGTCATGTGAAGAAAGGCAGAGTGTGGTTCAGTGAATATAGCATAATCTCTTTTCTGTTAAAAAAAGTTTGCAAATAGACAAATTTCATAGGATCACTTCCCCAATAAAAGGATTGAGTGAATTTAAGAGAAATCCTCTCTTTGTGCCAAACAGATAAAATGACAGGAAATATGTTCCAAGTACATATTCAAAAGACAACCCATGTTAAAAGCAAAAACAGAAAACAAGCATCTCTTTGAACTGGAAATGGAGGCATGATGGCTGAGGGCTGAAACCGCGGAGACAGAAAAAAGCAGCTTCTGAAAACTAGCACCTGAAAAAAAATGCAGCTTTCTTGGGCAGTTGACAAATCTCTGTGTTTAAGTCCCAATAACATTGCTGTTATCCCCTGGTCTAAGACAGATGCAAAAATATAATAAATAATCTAAATATTTTAGGTGCTGCCGATTTGTATCTTCTTCTTCAATATTCCCTCCTCCCAGTATGAAAGCTGCAAGAGAACTCTTATGTCTAACTGAAATCGACAGTGGTCAAGACAGTTCTGCTGAGTAAAAACAAGAGTTCCGGCCCCAGGTGACAACATAACAGTCCCTTTCCAGTGTCATGAGACCTCAGGGCTCAGAGAACCAGTGAAAAACTTCGTCAAGGCCTTTTGGATCTTCTGGGCACTTACATAAATGTGATTAGCCCTCAAACACCTCCACCATAATCCCAAGTTTTTCATTTCTCTTTCTCTCCCTTCAGGAAGAGCTCCAGAAAATTTAAGCCTTGTACCACAGAACAGTGTATGAACTCAGGGAGGTAAATGGAGGCTGGAGATCTGGGAGAAGGGGAGGAGAGTTGATGGACTATGCAGGACATAGTTTGGTTAGCTTCTTAGAGTACTCTGAAAACTCCTTGCCTCTCTCGTTCTGAGGGAGAAGAGGGGGATTGTGGATGGTCTCTGGGCAGGTAGGGGAAGTCTGGGGACAGCAAAACCTGGTCGTGAGGTATAGCAGTGTTGTCTGGACTGTACCAAGAGGATGAGGAGCTGGAGAATGAGCAGGCCTCTAGTCCATGCTGGTCGTTGAGCTGGCACTCCTCTTCTTCCAGGCTGCTGGTGGATGTTCGGTTGGGGTCCTTTCTTCCTAAACCAGCCCAGTCTGTCCTCAGGAAGCCACATCCCTGCTGCTCCTTCTGTCTTCACTGCACCTCTCAGGGGAGGGCAGCCAGCCTGCACCAGGGATGGGCACTGTAGGGTCCCATGGGCCAGGGGGACACAGGGCTGCTCAGCTGAGGGTCCAAAAGTAGAACAGATATGTGTGCTCTCTGTGATGCCCCACTTTGTCCCTATCTTGGTCACTGCTAATCAATCCCAGTGGGATATTCACATTGCGTCCAGTCCCCACCTGCAGCTGGGTGTGTGTCTCCTGCTATAACAGGAATCATCCAGTAAAGAGCTTCTCAGGACCACAAAAAAAAAAAAAAACAAAACAAAACAATAAAAAAAAAAAGAAAGAAAGAAAAACAGCATATAGCCCAGATGGCAATGAGATGCTTCTGTAGAACTGATGGATGCCTCATTGATCATGACTAAAGGACAGAAGATTTTACATAAAAGGGGAAGTAAATGTGACTGCCAGGTGCCCTACCTGTCAGTCAGAGATGACACTTAGGTGTCCGCTTCCTGAGGAGATGAAGGAAGAGTCTGTACAGGGCAATGTCCTGAGGGTTCTGGGGAAATGAGGTCTTTGCCATGGCCCAGGGCCCAGCCTGGGGGAGTGGCCCCCTGGGCCAGGTGAGACAGGATCCTCTTGGCCTGATCCCCTGAGTCACCCTGTCCCTCTCCCTCCATGATTCAGCCTACTAAGGGCCTAGACACCCATCGGGAGCCCAGAAACATGACCTTGGTCAGTGGGTAGGCTGGAGTTGGGGCGAAGGCAGTGGGGACAGGGCCTCTGGCTGAGAGGGGGCAGTGCTTCCTTTGTGACCCCCGAGTAAGTCCCTGTCCCTCTGTGGGCCTTGGTCTCCTCATCTGGGAAGTGGTGGGACATGACCTGTGCCCAATTTTCATGGGACGATGAGGGTTAAGTGCAGAGAGGGGTACAGGGCTTTGTGCCAGCCCCTCCTGGAGGGGTGAAGGGAGGGCTGCGATGACAGTCAGATGACACTGAGTCCTCAGGAGACCCTGGCAGGCAGTGGGAGTTCACCTCACACTTTCCAGATTAAAAAAAAAGGCTCAGGGGGACCAGGGCAGGGCCAAGGTCACATGCTCGAGTGTTAGAACTGGGGTTGGGCCTGATGTCCAGGGTCCAAGGTCAGTGGTGCTAGGGGACTCTGCAAGAAGCCAACTACACACTGGCCATTAAGGAGCTGATGCTCAGGCACCCCTAGCAGAAGATACAGGTGCCTGTGGGGGAGGGGCCAAGAATGAGAAGAAAGAGTCTCCTCCCTCCAAGCTGGAGGCCTCCACCACAGAGGGGGGCCTTCTCGCTCTGCCCTGCCGCAGGGGTCACAGAGCCTGGAATGTAGCACTGGCTGTGACCAGGAGGAGGCCCGGAAGAGCCGGGTGCAGGATGTATTTGAGGGGTGGAGGGGCAGGCACTACTTGCCCTGGGATTTGTTCAGCTGACCCTGGAAGGTGGCTGGAGGGAGCCTGGTATCCTGAAGAGGAAAAGAGAGAGGAACAACAGGGAGGCTGCTGAGGGTCCTAGGTGGTTCCATGTGGCAGGAGGCTGAGGGTGAAGGGTTTCAGGGACAGGTCTGTAGGGGGCACCTGAGAGCCAGGGCTCCTCACCACCCCCTTCCTCGACAGCTCAGGGCGTTATTCCTTAGCTAAGTGCCTTACTCTTGTACCTGCCGGTGCTACACCGTGAGATGGAGGGTTATTGGAAGGTGAGTAAGCCTGGAGTTTGGCAGGTGGATGAGGGGCTTTAGGTTTGTGAGGGGAGAGCCCCGTGCTGAGTGCTGACCACTGCGTAAGGCAAATCTCAGCCTCAGTCCCCCGTCTGTCATCAGGAGGGTTGGGCAGAAAGGCCACAGGCCTCAGGTCCCTTGTCCCCATTCTCTGAAGCCCAGAGCCCTACACAGGTCCAAGTCCTGTTACTGGGTACTCCCGCCCCCTGGTGGGCCCTAAAGGTAGTGCAACACAAGAGCGGAGTTGGGCTGGGGCCTGGGGCTGAGGCTGGGGCTGGGGCTGGAATAACCCGGCGATTTCTGACGGACTTTGGCTGTCTGCCTACCAGAGACAATGGAGAAGCTCCAGAAAGAGAGTGAGGTGAGTGTCTGTGGCCTCGGTGCTGGAGGGGAGAGTGGAAGTCAGAGACACCCGGTCCCCCGCAGGACCTCTGTGGCCCTGTTCTTAGGTCTTACAGGTAATAGCAGGTTTAGATATACAAAGCAGGGGAAACCCATGGAACTGGTGTGTGGGGAAGGGAATGGCACAAAGACGACTTCCTGGAGGCACAAAGACGACTTCCGTGAGAACAGGCGGGGCCTAGGTGGAATTGTGGGGAAAGAGGAGTCTCTTGTGAGCAAAGACCCAAGACTGGCCCCCTGCCCCACTCCTCAGCCCCGTGAGGCCCCTGAGGCATCCCCCCGCCACTGCAGCCTGTCCTTCGTTAATGCCAGTAATTAATTCAAAGTAATCACGAAGATCCAACTCCTTCAGGTAGCTAGCTGCATAGCTACACAACCTGGAGCCAGTGGAACAATTTGGTTCCAGACCATGTAGTCATCAGAGAGCAGGACGAGACCAGCATAAAGGAGTTGAGTGAGGGCAGGGCCAACTCTCTCTGGACATGACTCCATGGTCGTTCTCAGATCTGGTTGCATGGTGACCCCTGGAGTACCGGGATTCAAGTTGCTGGCAGGTACTGGGAGGGTCACCTGAAATGTGGTTCCTGGGACCTCACAGGTGCTTCCAGTACCATAGCTATAGCCTGTCCTGCCAGCTGGAGCCTGTTACCATTGTGCCAGCAACATGTGAATGTTCTTCAAGGCCAAGAAGGACTGGCCACGGTCAGGACCAGGGCTGAGTGAGTGTTGGGCCACCAGTCACGGGTCCAGGGGCTCAGGAGAGCTTCTGGCTGAGTGTGGGCCTTGGGAGTTAAACAGCCAGTTGCAGGATCCCAGCTCCACAGTGACCAGTTCTGTGATGGGGCTGTTCTCACATTTCTGGGACTCAGTTTTCTCCTGTGGGAGAAGGGTAATGCTAAAGAGCACTCCCATGTCAGGGACAAATGGAGTGCTGTTGCCCAACAAAGCAGTCAGCACAAGGCCTGGTCACAGAGTGCCGTGGGGACAGGGTGATGAGCTGTGATTCTAGGGGAGGACCCCTTGATAGCCAGACATCAAGTTCTGGAGAGTGAGCCCATTTCTCCTGGCAGATAACACTCCTGATACCTGGGGTCTCTTTATCAGGTGAAGGGGCATGGCTGGGATCTCTAGAACTCACGTGAGCATCTCTTCCCATCTGAAGGAAGGACACTGTGAGCCCTCTGGGTCCTGTGAAGGCTGTGAGGGAGGGGATGACCCTGCCCCAACTCCCTGATGTCTCAGCACCTATTTTCCTCCTGGGGAGAAGCAATTGCTATTGCTGCATATAGTAAATGCTAGGTTTCAGTAATTAAAATTCTGTTTTTCTGACAGCCTGGGAGTTGTGGTGTGGTTCTTTCACACAATTTTATTTAAATAACATGCGGAATCTTGTATTCTTCATGGCATTAAGAAACCTTTCAGGGTTACATCTTGTATCTGGGAAGAGGGAGAAGGCCCAGTGCTCCTCTCTGACTCCTGAAGAACACATCAAGGTCCGCTTGCTCAGATGACAGGTTCATTTCTGTGTCATTTACCTGGGCCGGAGGTGGGGGCAGCCCCTCAGAACTCCAGGGTTTAGAAGTCTGAGGCACTTTCACTGACATCTGGGTTCTTTATCAAAAGCACCTGCCAGGACCGCAACTATCCAGGATATGGCCACCTCTCTACAGCTTTGGTGGCAGAGGGAGCACAGTCAGCTTCTCAAGTTAAGGTTTCTTTTTACCAAATATTTGTTTTCTGGTTCAATTTGTGGATTACACCAGGGTTGAGTGGGGAAAACACTGTAAAAAGATCAGACATGCATGTGGAGAAGACCATGCCAGCGGCAGATAATTTTCAGATAGACCAAGGGAGGGCAGGAATTTCTATCCCCAGGCCCCTACATGAGCTCTATGATCGACCCTTTATCCAGATTTGAATCCTCATGGGATCCTTGTCCATGACCTTCAAATTCATTTTCCTTGTGTTTTTCTATCTGGGGGGGAAAGACTAGTGATGCAGCTTTTAAGTCCACATCTAAGCCTTGTTCTATATACATCAGTTTTCCCTATGAACTAGGGTTTCTGGCCTCCCTGCATGTCCTTACACAATTCCCTTTAAGGAAGAATTTTTCTGGGACCCCCAGCCTCTTTGTCAGGTAACTGTGGCTTTTTCCTATCTGGGCTCTGATTGTCATAGGTGAGCTCTGGTTTTTCAGGGTAACAGACTGAAATCCTGGACCATGAATGATCCTAAAACTCTCTCATTGTAGCCCAAGTGACTTCTGCACTTGTGTGGTCCTGAGGTCCATGGTCTCTATCAGTCATCAGTTTGCACAGTCATTTGATTTGTTACCCAAATTCATCTTAAAGGGGCACCTAGGCCAGGCTCACAGAGTATGTAGCTCTGGGATGGCCATACTCTTCTTCACAACCTTGTGCTGTGGTTATTTCATGAGATATCAACATTTCCTGTTAGGAACTTTGAAAGGTAAAGCCTGAAAAGGGCGATGGTACAAGGAGAATTCCACCAAACTTGTGATCCATGTGCATGCAGGGACATAGGCTTACCAATGAAAATACTGAAATGCTTCTTATTTGGTAACAGTCACTGCTCTTAGCCACCCCAAGTCCCCACCCCATGATCAGGAGCTAAAGGGTTACCTCCTGGCATGTGGAACACCTGTAAGAACAAGGGCCAGGTGAACTGCTTGGTACTTCTGAGCTCTCCCCCTCATTTCTGACACCTGCACATGCCACGCAGACCATATCCTGGTTCCCGGTGGCCAAGCTCTTTCGGACTGGGCACAGCTGTCCAGGAAAGTGGATTGCTAAAGGGAAGACAGGTAAGGCTGCACCCTCTCTCCAAAGACAAAAAAAAGTGCCGGGCTCCAGGGCTCATCTGGGGCACAGAGGAAGGTCCTAGTGTCTGGAGAGTTTCTCCTGCAGGAACATGAGGCCTCTGAGAGCAGACCCAGCATGTGACAACATTTAGTAAGTCTGTGGGCACAACTATGGCAGAGGAGGGACAATGTATTGAGAATTTAGTCACCCAACAGCCAAATGTACACTGAGAGTCAGCCAAAGGGGGGCCTCATTGGCATTAAGAATGTATCTCACCTGTCTTTTTTTTCCACTTTGATATATATATATATATATATATATATATATATATGTATATATACACACATATATATGTATATATATATTACATTCAAATTTATTCAAAACAATAAGAAATACTATAATCAAACGCATATGTTTGCAGTTGGTCCCTTTGCATAGTTGGTGTTTATAACTACCTTTTCCCATCGCCACTCATATCCCCTTTGTCCTCAGCAGACACCTCAGCTGGTTGTGGTTCTTTGCCTGGTGAGATGACCTGAAATTTCATTCCTGAAGGGTTTGGGCCATTATTCATCCTGCCGGATTGGTTTCTTGTAGTTTTCCATTAACATTTATCACTGGGCATGGTGGCAGTACAGAGATGTACCCTAAGGAATCTTCTGAATTTCAGACTTGGGCTTCCTACCTCTATTATGGAACAGAAGACCAGTTTCCACTTGGTCATCAGGAGTATTCACCCCAACCAGTAAAAAAAAAAAAAAAAAAAAAAATTATTCTTTGCTGTAGATTCAGAGGCATGAGGGGACCAAAGTGTTTGAGGACAGTCTCGACTTCCAGTTCAATGGAATCAAAGTGTCTGCTTGTGGAAGCCCAACTCTTTTAGGAATTGAAGCCAGGTAGAGTTAAAAGTTACATGTCCTGCAGATTTTCCACTGCGCTGGGGTCAGTGTCTCAACCTTCACTTTTTTCAAGGGTCAACTGTCATTGCAATGCTTGACCTTGAGGTTGAATGTTAAAACAGCAAAACTGAGAGCCTAGGGGCTAGGAGATTGCAGCATTGGTTTCTGATGAAGGACAAACAGCATCAGAATGCATTTTTTAATGGCAGTCTCACAGTATCGAGAACAAACGAGTGACGTCAGAAAGATGGCAGAGTGAGAGATGTCCCCAGATCTATCCCCCTGAAACAACAATAAGCTGAATATCTAAAACTCAACAAAAAACACCCAAACTGCATACCAGCACATCTGAGTGTGAATTTGCACATGAGAGCTATCACAGGTCAGAACCCTGGGTGTCAGGTGGTGAACTGGGAGAAACAAAGAAGCTGCCTCTTGCAGCTGGAGCTCCCTGTGGGAGGAGGCAGAGGTGAGATGATGCGGTGAGTTCCCTGAACAGCTCTGCCTGAGAGAGTTGTGAGCTCCATGCGGCTGGCGACAGGGCTGAGTCAAAAGGACAAAAAGCAGAGGAGCAGGATGGCGGAGAAACAACAGTTGATTTTTACCAGAAGAGGTTGCAAAACTGAGGCTGAGCTGCAGCCCCGTACCCCAACTCAGAGGGCCCCTCCTCACATACCCTCTGAGACTGAAACCACAAAGCCCCAGGGGAACCTAAAGCAAACATTACTGAAATTATCGCTAACACTGACAGAGACTGAGACTGGGGGTAGTGAGCATGATTAAACATCTATAAGGAAAAAAAGGTGTTATGAAGGCTATATCTAAAGCAGAGACCCAAGAGGCTTAGACGCCACCTACTGGAAACCAAAAGAAAAGCGCCTTCTTTGCAAGAGGATAGAGAGACCTTTATATAATAAATCTTCTTTCTGAAAAAAAAAAGCAGAATAAACTTCAATTAATGCCCAGGTGGAGAAATAGTCCATTAAACACCATGAACAACCAAGGTGACAAGACATCTCAGAAAAAGAAAAGAAAAATCTCCAGAAATTTATATATCTTACCGATATAGAAATATGAAACTTAAACGACAAAGAATTCAGGATGATAATTCTGAAATCCAAAATACTTAATATCAACAATTTCAGGAACTAAATAAAGTAACTAGATGAACAGAATGAGTTCTTTAAAAAAGAGATTGAAACCCTCAAAAAGAACCGAATAGAACTTCTGGAGATAAAAAAACACCCTGTGAGAGTTGAAAAATTAAATAGCAAGCTTGGGAAATAGAGTCGACCAAATGGAGGAAAGGATCAGTGACATTGAAGACAAAAATCTAGAAATAAATTGGGAAGACAAGGAGAGAAATTGAAGAGTGAAAAATAATGAAAGAGAAATACAACAACCAGCTGATACTATCAGGACAGAAAATGAAAGAATAATGGGAATTCTCAAAGGGGAGGAAAAGGAACAGGGATTAGAAAGCATTTCCAGACAACTAATTGATGAGAATTTCCCAAATCTAAGGAATGAGCTAGAGTTTGAAATTCAAGAAGTTAACAAAACACCCAATTATCTCAACCCCAAAAGGCCTTCACCAAAACACATTGTATTAAAATGATCAAAAATCAATGACAAAGAATTCTCTGGGCAGCTAAGGAAAAGAAGATGGTAAACTATAGAGGAAAACCCATTAGATTATTGTCGGACTTCTCAGTACTAACCTTACAAGCTAGAAAGTAGTGGAATCAAATATTCAAACTATTAAATGAAAGGAACTACCAGCCAAGAATAATGTATCCAGCTAAGCTCTCCTTTAGATATGAAGGAAAGGAGAAATAAAGACCTTTCCAGACATACAAAAACTGAGAGAATTCTATAGTACAAGGCCTGCACTACAGGAAATCCTGGAAGAGGTCAGTTCACCTAAAACAAAATAACCAAAAAAAAAAAAAACCCACATAATTATGAGTAAGGTGACTAATAGGCTGATAAAAGCAGAGGAGTGCAACCCTTACTAAGAACAAGGCATTATGAGCTCAAAATAGGAATAGATTTGCTATAGCAAGATAGTAATGAATGTTCAGCATACATAGGGACAAAATGAGACAACAATGACTGAAAAGGAAAGGATTCAAAGATCCAAATTTGCAAAGGGGAATGGAGACAAGGCGTACGCAGAAAATGGATGACTGTATCTATACAACTATCCTTTACATATTTGTAATGATAACCACACACCAAAGAATCAGAACTGAGAAATATAACATAAAAC
Source organism: Macroglossus sobrinus (assembly GCA_004027375.1). Lineage (NCBI taxonomy): Eukaryota > Metazoa > Chordata > Mammalia > Chiroptera > Pteropodidae > Macroglossus > Macroglossus sobrinus. The sequence goes on from PVKZ01008803.1 coordinate 9,576, forward strand.
AAGAAGGACCAGAGGGAAAACTCACAAAAGTCAACCCAAATAAAGAAAACAAAAACACAAGGACAAGGGAGCAATGGAAACACCGAGCTACCAGAAAGCGAAACATAAAATAGCTATAAGACAATGTCATATTTCAATAATCACCCTAAATGAACTGAACTGAACTCACCAACAAAAAGGCACAAAGTTGCAAATTGGATCAAAAAATAAAACCCAACCATATGCTGCCTCCAAGAGACATGTCTCAGTTCCAAAGACAAATGTAGACTCAAAGTGAAAGGGTGGAAAATAATGTTTCAAGCAAATGGCATTCAGAGAAAAGCAAGAGTAGCAGTATATCAGAGAAAATAGACTTCTAAATAAAAAATTAAAAGGTAAAGAAAGAGAGTGAGAGACATTTCATAATGATAAAGGGAATCATACACCTAGAAGACATAACACTAATATCTATGCTCTCCATCAGGGAGCCCCGAAATATGTAAAGCAATTACTAACAGAACTAAATGGAGAAGCAGACAAAAACACTATCGTAGTAAGGGACTAAATACCCGCACTGTCTGATACGGACAGATCACCCAAACAGAAAATCAATAAGGAAATAACATCTTTAAATGACATGTTAGACCAACTGGACATAAATGACATTTACAGAGCCTTTCATCCCAAAGCATTGCTTATACATTCTCTAGTGCACATGGAACATTCTCAAGGATTGACCACCACTGAGACACAGAGATAGCTTCAACATAAGTAAGAGGGTTGAAATCATACCAACCATATTCTCTGATCATAATGCTTTAAATTAGAGATCAACTGTAAAAAGAAGGTGGGAAGAATCTCAAATACATGGAGATTAAACAACCTACTATTGAAGAATAACGGGGTCAGAGAAGAAATAAAAAGACAGATCAAGAGATACTTAGAAATGAATGATAATGATAGTACAACATATCAGAACTTTTGGGACACGAAAAAAGCAGTCATAAGAGCAAAGTTCATATCATTACAGGACTATCTCCAAAAACAAGAATGAGCCCAAATAAACAACCTAACGCTTCATCTTAAAAAATGAGAAAAGGAAGAACAAATGGAGCCTAAAGTCAGCAGAAGGAAAGAAATCATCAAAATGAGAGCAGATATAAATGAAATTGAAAGCCAAATAATAATAATAATAATAATAATAATAATTAATAATAATAATAATAATAATAATAATAATAGAAAAAGTAGATGCAACAAAGGTCTGGTTCTTTGAGAAGGTTAATAAAATTGACAAACCCCTGGCTTGACTCACTAAAGAAAAAAGAGAAAGGACACAAAGAAACAAAATTAGGACTGAAAGAGGGGAAATTCAAAGGATCATACAAGAATACTATGAAAAATATATAACACCAAATTTAATAACCTAGAAGAAATGAAGTAGTACTTAGAAAAATACAACCTTTCTAGACTGAATCAGGAAGAACTGGAAAATCTAAATAGGCTGATTAGCAGTATGGGAATTAAGATAATCGTCAAAAACCTACCAAAAAGTAAAAGTCCAGGACAAGATGGCTTTACCAGTTGTGGATGCCAGGCCTCACTGACTCAAGATCTGTCTGTGATCCAGGCTCATGACTAGGACTTAGAGAATATGTAAACAACTTCAGCTTATTGTATCATGCATATGTGGCTGAATATCACTTTTGTACTCTGCTATATGAGGAGCCATGGGGTCCCCTGGAGAGCAGTAGAAGACAAGAAGGGGAGAGCAGAAGGGAAGCACAGAAAAGGGGAGCAGAAGTGTGTGCAAGACTGTGTGCCCCGTGCAATACTGCAGTCACCAATAGAACAGCACTTCCCAACAGACATGCGCTCTGCACAATAAAGTTTGTGCCTGCTGTTTCATCCTCATGTCTGCCTCTTGTGTGTCTTTCCAACTGGGCCTCTCACCATCGAACCTTCCCTTCTCAATCAGCAATACTGTTGACACTAGAGAGAACTGACATGCTCCACTCCACCCTGACAACTGGTGCAGTCGACACGATCCATCTTAAAAAATGGCCCTGACAGCAGTGAATTTTACCAAACATTCAAATAAGAATTAATGCCAATTCTCCTCAAACTCTTCCAAAAAATCAAACAAGAAGCAATACTTCCCAACACATTTTATGAGGCCAATATTACCCTGATACCAAAACCTGATACAGATAACACAAAAAAAGAAAACTATGGACCAATATCTCTCATGAACGCAGATGCAAAAATCCTATATAAGATACTAGTGCACCAAATACAGCAAGCAACATATTATAAAGATTATACACCACAATCATCCCCAAGGGACAGGGATGGTTCAACATACGCAAATCGATTAATGTGATTCACCACAGAAATAAATTATAAAATAAAAATCATATGATCATATCAATAGATGCAGAAAAATCCTTCGACAAATACAACATCCATTTATGATCAAAAAACAACATAATTGATACAGAAGGAAAGTATCTTAACATAATAAAGGCCATCTATGATAAACCCTCAGCCAACATTATATTTAATAGTGCAAAACTAAAAATCTTCCCTACATCAAGAACAAGGCAAGACTGTCCACTATAGCCACTGTTATTCAATATAACATTGGAGGAACTAGCAAGTGCAATCAGACAAGAGAAACAAAGAAATCAAACTGTCACTATTTACGGAGTACATGATTCTCTACATAAGAAACCCTAAAGACTCTACAAGATCACTACTAGAAACAATAAGCAAATACGGTAAAGTTTCTTGATACAAAATCAACATTCAAAAATCATAGTGTTCCTATACTCTAATAATGAAGTGTCAGAAAAAGAAGTGGAAAAATAATTCCCTTTGCACTTGCAACAAAAAGAATAAAATACCTAGGAATAAATCTAACAAAACATGTGAAGGACCTATATAATGAAAACTATAATACCTTATTAAGAGAAATTGAAAAAGATACGAAAAAATGGAAAGATAGTCTGTGTTCTTGGATTAGAAGAATCAACATAGTTCAAATGACCATATTACCTAAAGCATTATAAAGATTTAATGCAATCCCCATCGAAATCCCATCAGCATTTTTTAAAGAAATAGAACAAAAAAATCATCAGATTTGTATGGAAACACAAAAGGTCTCGATTTGCCAAAGTCATCCTGAGAACAAGACTGGAGGCATCACTCTGCCCAACTTCCAATTATACTACAAAGTGACAGTAATCAAAATGGCATGGTATTGGTAGCAAAACAGATACACGAACCAGTGGAACAGAATCAAGAGTCCAGAAGTAAACCTATATTTTTATGAGCACATAATTTTCGACAAAAAAGTTAAAAACATACAATGAAGAAAGGAAAGCCTCTTCAATAAATGGTGCTGGGAAAACTGAAAAGCCACCTGCAAAAGAATGAAACTAGACTGTTGTTTTTCACCACACATCAAAATTAACTAAAAATAGATTAAGGACCTGAATATAAGACCGAAACAATAAAACACATAGAAGAAAACATAGGAACTAAACTCAAGGACCTTGGACTTAAAGAAGATTTTATGAATTTGACCTCAAAAGCAAGGCAAGTAAAAGACAAGATGAATGAATGGGACTACATCAAATTAAAAAGCTTCTGCTCAGCAAAAGAGACAGCTATCCTAATGGGAAAATATATTTGCAAGCAATGCCTCTGATAAAGACCTAATACCCAAAATATACCCAAAAGAACTCATACAACTCAATAACAACAAAAAAAAAAAAACCAAAGGATCCAATCAAAAAACAGGAAGTGGACCTAAAAAGACACTTCTCCCTAGAGGACATACAAATGGCCAACAAATATTTGAAAAGATGCTCAACATCGCTAGCAACTAGGGAAATGCAAATCAAAACCATAATGAGATACCATCTCACACCTGTTAGAATAGCTTTAATCAACAGGACAAGTAATAAGAAATGCTGGAAAGGATGCAGAGAAAAAGAAACCCTCATACACTGCTGGTGGTGTATGAATACTAAATTGGTACAGCCACTATGGAAAACAGTTCCTCAAAAAACTAAGAATTGATCTTCCATATGATCTACTGGGTATTTACCCCAAAGACTTAAAAAGTCGTATGCAAAAAGAAATTTGTGCGCCAATGTTTATAGCAGCATTATTCACAATGTCCAGAATATGGAAGCAACTGAAGTGGATAAAGAAGCAGTGGTACATATATACAATGGAATATTACTCAGCCATAAGAAGAGATGAAATACTGCCATTTCTGACAACGTCGATAGACCTTGAGATAATCATGCTAAGTGAAATAAGCCAGACAGAAAAAGCTGAAAATCACA
>PVKZ01008804.1:0-13891 GCA_004027375.1 Macroglossus sobrinus
CCCACACCCCGCCTCCTCCCCCCGGGCTGTCTGCAGCTGACCATGTCTGTCCTTCCATGAATAGGCCACAGGACACCGGTCTTACTTGGAGGGACGTGGGTTCCAGCATGCCACCGGGACGGCAGGTGCCAGTCGGGGCCACCGCGGAGACCACCCCCGGCATCGAAGGCCGAGGCGAGCCAGCGGCGGCCGCGGACGGGGGTGTGTCTACCCTCCTCCTTCATATTAGAGAAAACTTGTCACATCTCTCGCACGTTGTCACCGCAGCCTCATTACTCTGAAATGTCACTCCGCTTACGAACATCATTATGCACGAGCATATGCTGAGAGTGACAGGGACGGCAGAAAAGTGAGAAGATGTGACTGCTGTTTTTTTTTCCCCCGGAGCTGCATCTTAGCGGGGACGATGACGGCGGCAACGTTGTGACATGGAGGAGACACTCGAGGGTGGAGGGGAGGCTGGTCGGTCGCCGCCTGGCGGGTGTCACGCGAGAATCTCCTCTCCGGAAAGGCCGCTCGGCCCGGGGCCCGCGTCCTGGGGGCCGGGGTCGCGGCCGTGGGGCGCCTGGCAGAGCCCCCGGAGGGGGTGTCAGCCCTGCAGCTCGCTGGCCACCGGGAGCCGGGGTTCGCGTCCCGGGCCCTGACGGGGAGCAGCACGGGGTTCCCTGTGTCCGTGTGGGGACGGGGCGTGGAGGGACGCGGGACTCGGGGCCACTGGCCCTCGGGCGTGCGCTGTGCTCCAGCGCTCTCTGCTGAGTCGGGCGCAGAGGGCAGCGGTGACTGTCACCACGGGGCTGCTGTTAGCGTCCAGAGGGTCCCCCCCTCTGGCTCCAAGGGGCGGCTCTGTGCCCTCGGGGCCTGGCCAGGGTCGCGCCACCCCCCAGGACTCTGCCCGCTCTCTCTGGGGGTCCCAGCAACATACACAGAACCCCCCCATCACTCTCTCTCTCTGTGCGTCCCTCTGCACTGCCCAGCGACCCCCCACCCTGGGGCCCCAACGCTGGGCGCCCCAGCCCTGGTCAGCAACGCAACCTCCGGTGAGGGTCCGAGTCGCAGAGTGAGCAGTTAACACCTGCTGAGTGAGCGAAAGAGGAAACACACACACACACGCATGCACACACGCACACACGCGCACACACACACACGCACACACACGCACACACACACACTGCAAAAAAGGTGATTCAGCGTCTGTCGAATGAGTGGACGAGGGACACGCGTCACAAAGAAGGACCGAGGCCTTGATGCAGGAGGAGCTGGCGGGCACCAACTGGCCGGGTCAGTGGACAAGGGGCAAGGGGCCCGGCCACCCTGACCCCGCAGGGAGCCCCCCCGGCCCCTCCCCCAGGCCCACCGCGCATCTGGACGGCGCGACGGAGGGCACCAGCTCCGTGCCCTCCGGCTCTGACGCTGTCACTTTTCTTTGCTTTTTCATTCTCTCAGCCCTCATCGAAACACAGTTACATCACAGACTTAACTCATTAAGGAAACGTGTCTTTTCACAGCTAACGTTTATAGAGCCATGAACAGTTCCTTCATCCACGATCTTCATCGTCCCAGGTGGCAGCGCAAGGCGGGTCAGCTCTGGACCTCACTGAGCCATGGGCCCGGCCTGCTCCAAGCCCGTGACCCTGTGACCCCGCGGCCCCGCAGACGGGGACGGGGCCGGCGACCTCTGGGCCTGCGGGGAGGACCGCCAGGTGGGCAGCCGCGTCCTTCCTGTGTTCTGGCCCCCCACACCGTGACCTCCAGACCGTCCACCAGGGTGGGGGGCCTTAGGAGGGTCTGTGCTGGGCTCGGCAGGGCCCCCCGCACTCCCAGCCATGCCCGGCTACCTCTAGATCACAGGGCATGGGGGTACGTAACCGAGGTCCACCAGAAAATCTCCGGGTTTCATGCAAGGCACCCCAGCTGGGTCCATGTCACACGGCCAGAGGAGACGCTCGTCCCCACAGGGACGCGTGCCAGGCGGTCCCTCGTGTCATCTGACAAACCCGCCCGGCGTGATTCTTCTCGGACACGAGCGTCCCCTTCCTCAGCGCGTGGAGGGACGGCTCGTAGCATCTTAAAGGTTCCCGGCGAGTGTGAGCACAAGGACCAGCATCTGTAAACCTCGGGGACCGGCGCACAGTCCGGAATCGCAGAGGTGTCCCCGGCTCTGTGTGCTGAGCGTGATGGGGACGAGCTGCCAGCACGGGCACAGAGCCAGGCCGGGCGCCAGGGGCCTCCGATCCCCATCCGGGCGTGAAGGCCAGATGGCGTCGGGGTGCCACGTGGCACGGCGGAAGGAGCATGGGTCCCAGCCCCCGGCTCTCCCACCGAAGGCCGTGTGACCACCCCCGGCCAGTCCCCCGAGCTGGCCGAGTGGCATCTCTTCATTTACGAAGCGGCCGGGAAGCCAAAGTCGCGTCCCCCTCACAGGTCGGGGGGCAGTCGCTTCAGTCGCTCGGTCGTGCGTGTAGAAGTGTCTCAGATGCCACGAAAGGTCACACAGCCTTCAGGGGACACAGACTGTTTTCCAGACAAGCCCAGGAAAGGATGCCGGCGTTCCTTTAGGGTTTCCCGAGGGGCCGGGACGACCAGAAGCGGCTGCGGCCGTGTGTGCTGTTTCCGTGGGGACGAGGGAGTGTTCAGAAGGGAGAGAATGAGAAGGGAAAAATATACGAACAAACACGGAAGAGAACACTCTAAAACAGCGATTTGAGGGTATGTAAATTATATCTGTTTAAAAAAAAAAAGAAGGAAAAAGCGATAACACACAATAGCCATGGAATTAGCTAGAGAGGTCACAAACAAATCGAGATGAGGAATAAAAAAATCACCTCTATTAAATATCATGTAGCTATGGGCGGTGACCACACGATGCAACATATAGATAGATGATAGATAGATAGATAGATAGATAGATAGATAGGTAGATATAGATATAGATATAGATAGATAGATAGATATAGATAGATAGATATAGATATAGATAGATATAGATATAGATAGATATAGATAGATATAAATATAGATGCCTTACTATTGAGTTGTATACCTGACACTTACTAGATTTCGTCACCAAATGTCACCATAACACAACTAAATAGTCGCAGGGATGCAGACCATAGCATGGGAACATACTCAGCGGTATCGTAGGGACCGTGTAGAGTGTCAGAGGGGTACTGGCTTTATCAGGTGACCATAAGCCATGTAAATGTCTGGTCGCTGTGTCGTACTCCTGAAACTCATATAATATCGTACGTCAATTATAAATATATATTAACCTTAAAGAAATAAAAATGCCTAAAGAGAAAAAACAAATATCACGCAAGCAGGTATATGAAGCTTAGCGTCAATCTTCACTAATAGCGCATAGTAGGAATTCAAAAACGACCTAGCAGCAGCTTGGCCAGGAGCAAAGTCAGCGCTCCTTGGAAGGTGCCTCACGTGACTCAGACGCGACTTCAGCCGTGACAGAGATCGTGACGCCCAGTGGTGCCACCGCGAGGAGTTTCGTCAACTCGTTCTGTGACATGTGGCACTGAGCCTGCTTCAGAGCGGGGTTCTAAGTCACCGGGTGCTTTGCACGTGGCCATAGCCACGTCCGGGGGACCACACCGAGCACGGTGACAGCGAAGAGGCGTGAAGGCAGCTGGGCAGGACATCTCGGGACCACAGCAGCAAACGGGAGGGCGGGGAGCACTTTAAGAGGATGCAGGGGACACAGGACGTGATGACGAGTCCCACACGTAAGTAATCGGAGAATCAGACGAAGACGGAAAAAAATGGGACAAAAATAATGTGTCTAATGTTTTTCCCAAATTGACCAAAACAAATCAAACACACACACAGATGTGTCCGAGTTCAAACTTACAGAAAACAAAGGCAAACAGAAAAATCTTAAAAGTAGCAGAGAAAGTTAAATGCGTGACCTTCAAAGGCCAGGAGGAAGGAAGGGGCCTCGGCGGGAGGATGGAAATGTACCGGACAGACAAGGGCGTGTATCCGCCCGCCCGGAAGTCCACGCGCCCCAGGAATGCTCCTCGAAGGTCAAGGTCAAGGGAGGATGTGATGAGGCGGTGGTTGAAGCAAGTACCTGCCAGTGGGACTCTCCCTGAGAAAACTTCAGAAGCCGTTCAGGTGAAAAGACATGGCTCCCAGTGGAAGCATGTACGCGCAGAACGGAGATGCAATATATGATATGTGATGTGTGATACGTGATATGTGATACACGATATGCGATATGTGATATGTAATATGTGATATGTGATATATGATTGATATATGATATGTGATATGTGATGTGCGATATGTGATGTATAGTATATGATATATGATATATGACATATGACATATGATATGTGATATGTGATACATGATACGTGATATGTGATATGTGATATATGATATATGATTGATATATGATATATGATATAATATAACATATAATATATAACATATAATATATAATACATAATACATAATATATAAAATATAACAATATATAATATGTAATACATAATATATAATATATAATATATAATATAACATATAACATATAATACATAATACATAATATATAATATATAATACATAATACATAATATATAATATATAATATATAACATATGACATATAGCATATAATACATAATGTATAATATAATATATGATATATAATACCTAGTACATAATATATAACATATAATATATAATACATAATACATAATACATAATATATAACATATAATATATAATACATAATACATAATAGATAATAGATAATAGATAACATATGACATATAGCATATAATACATAATGTATAATGTATAATATAATATATGATATATAATACCTAATACATAATATATAACATAATATATAATACATAATACATAATACATAATATATAATATATAATACATAATATATAACTTATGTAATTACAATTTTAGCCATATAATTACATCTGTTTATATGTGTGTATATATAATTTTATATACAATTATAATAATTGTAATTACAATTATATTTATAATAATTAGGGGAGTGGAACATACGTACAATTATAATATAAGGCAGTCATGCCATAAAAGGAAGGGGATTGAGGTATTTTACAGGTTTTATGTCCAAGAAGTGATAAAATACCCTAGACATCGGCAAGTCAGGGATGAACGTGATCATCCACAGGAGTTAAGCTCATGGGAAAAGGAGGCATAAGCAGTGACTTAGGAGAAGGGAAAGAAGGATGACGAAAATGCTGGAATTAACCCAAAAAAGTCACAAAAAGAGGGAACAGAAACACAGATCAAGTGTCATCTGCAGAACTATTAAGACAGAGAATCCAGGACCCAAAACATCCGTGTTTACATCACGTGTAAATGCTCCCAGTACAGTGATTACTACACAGAGATTTCCAGACTAAAGAAAAGACACACTAGATTCTGTTTGCAAGAGTCACATTGTAAAGGTACAGAGAGGCTGCTAATAACATAAGGAAAAAGATGTACTATGCAAAAAAAAATAGCTAAGCATAACAATCATGATGATACTAATTATGCTAACGACACAGTCATGCAGCCATCAGGTACCAGACAAAGTCGACTCTAAGCCGGAAGGCTTTCTAGCTTAAAAAAATAAAAAAAGGGGATATTTCATGGCAATTGAAGAGTCCCATCTCTGGGGAGATAAAACCCTCCCGAGAACACGGTCCCTTGTGAACACAGCCGGCGTGTCTGCGTAACCAGCTGACAGAGCAGAGAGCGACGGCTGACACGGCTGACAAGGACACAGTCTTCATAGGAGGGAACTACACTCCTCACTTTGTCACGAAGAGCAAAAGCAGACGAAGCCATCAGTTATGGCGGAGGAAATGCCGGCGACACGGTTAATCCACTTAACGTAACCGATCCACGCAGAGCGCGGGGCCCATCAGATGCGGTCCACGCTTTTCTCGAGTGCTTATGGATCGTTCACTGAAATTACCCACGTGTGGGACCCTAAAGCACGTCTCCGGGGACGGCTGGCATTCGTCACACCTGGGAGACAAACATCAATTCTACAGGATGATAATATCCAAATATCTGGGGGAAAAAAATGTGTAAATAAGGCGTGGATCAGAGGAGAAGAATTCACAAAGGAAATTAAGAAACGTTATCAAGTCGGATTGGGAAACTACATACAGTCAACAGACGCATGGGATGTGGCTACCGCTGTGCTTAGAGGAAAAGTTATAGACTTAATTCATTTATTCAGAAAGAGTACATGTTCAGAACCGATCTAAATATCGATTTCAAGTAATTGGAGCAAATAAGAGAAGCAAACTCTCAGAATGGTGTAACTCAGCTACAGCAAGTGTTGGCTGGTTAGAAAGAGGAATTCATCAGACACGAGATTATAGAAGGGGAGAAAAAAAGGCGAAACGTAGAAATATCAAGACCACAACTGACTAAAACAGAATCAGGAGGAAACAGAAAAATCTGAACAGTTCTCTATATATTAGTGTTTGATGATGAAATCTATAATTAAAATTTCTGCATACCATAAAAAGCAGAAAAATCCTCCAAGCCTTTAGATTATTCTAAACAATGACAGAATAACAAAATATACAAAATGTTCGTATACAAAATACTGTTCCAGAGACTAGAAAGAGAGAGACACTTCCCTGGTGTCTCTATCAGGCCAGAAACACTTTGATGACAAAAGCTCACACGTCCTCTGTAGATGAAGACGGTTTGGGGACAGCGCCCGGCCGACTCCCGCCCCGCCCCATCACGGGAGGTCCTGCGGCGTCATCCCTGTCCCTGTGATCGTGTCACCCCACGCGGTGAGTGGCCCTGCCCCCGGGGTTCTGTGCAGCATCTGAGGTGCAGAGTGGAGCCCAGGGAACCCTTGCGGGCCTGGTCGCCCAGCCTCGAGGAGGCGAAGCCGGGGGTGCCCAGGTATCAAAGCCTCGAGAATACGGAAACTAAGAAAACGTGAGCAATGGAACCTTTGACGTATCGAGTGGGTCCAGGACACGGCCACGCCCTTGTGTTTCCAGGCGTTTTTATTTGTCTCGTCGGGGCTTGGCTGCTTACCGCACACATCGCGTCCGGGGCCATCCGAAGCCATCCAAGGCTCGTCAGCTCCTCGGGAGCAAACGCCCCACGCAGCAGGGCGCGTCTGCTGTGCCAACCGCCCCGTCCAGAGCCCAGAGTCCCACCCAGCACCTCTGCCTGGCCTCCCACCCCTGGCGGCGGGACGCCCGGCCCTGACCGTCCCAGGGGCTAAGATGGGACAGCCAGAGACTGCACCTGCTCCTCAGGTGAAGCCAGGGGAGCTATGTGAACCAGCCCCCACCTCAGCCGCCTGGCGCTGCCCTGCCCAGCTCTTAAAGACTGGTGGCCGTGCTGCCCCCGCCCCCCCGTGGCCCCCCTCGGTGTCCCCTGTGTGGCCTCACAGTGTGACGTGTCCCCTCTCTGGGAAACGGTGTGTAACTAACTGTCCTCTCGATGACCGTTGTCTCTTGATCCGTGGCCTCGCCATACTTGAATGATAATAAAACCTAGACTTTAAGACAAAGATGAGAATTAGCCCCAAATGGATCTATGGATTAAACACGCTTCCAATCAAAATTAGGCTCTTTTTCTCTCTTTTAGAAATGAAGAAGCTGACTCTAAAATTTACGAAATTACAAATGACAACGGAATAACTAAAACAACTTTTAGAAAGAACAGATTCAAACCTTGAGAAGACTATTTCTAGAGGAAGAAAGCAAGAGAACATCTTTGTGAATGTAGCGAAGGCAAAGATTTCTTTGTGCAAGGCACAGAAAGCAGAAAATATGAAATGAAACGTTGAGAAATGGGATTTTATAATCATTCAAAAACTTTGCTTGAGCAAAATAAAGACAAATAATAAAGAGAATGAGCAAACAAGTTGTAGACCGGCAGAGTATGTCTATAAAATACATATCAGATCAAAGACCTGTATCTATAGTATATAAAAGGCATGTATAACTCAAAGGTGACACATGGTAAATTCTAATTGAGAAATGTGAGCTGCCTACAATCTTTTCACCAAAGAGAGGATACGCATGGCAAGTCTACACGGGAGAAGATGATCAACGTCACTGGTCATTCAGAAAATAGCCTCATCCCCAGATATTTGTGTCCAAGAAAAAGACACGGCTACACACAGACGGCACACAGCGACGGGTGCTAATGTCACCGCTCCCCGCAGCAGCCTGAGCTGGGGAGGACACAGAGGCTCAGCCTCCGGGGAGCGGGCGACCAACCAGCGGTGTACGCATGCTTCAGGATGCCCACCGACAGTGAAAAGGATGGTGAGAACACAAATCTGATGGTAAAGTGTCAAAAACATAAAACAATACAGCGAAAATAAGAGGCATCGAATCGTGATTACAATAAACGTAAATGGACTAAAATTCCTGGAACTATAAGGCTATCCGAAGGGAGAGAATAAACATGCTCTAGTAATAGGCGTGTACCAGAAAGACACATAAACCCCGTAAAACAGAAATATTTGAACCTGGAAAAGAGCCAGGACAATATTTGGTGGAGTATATTTAAGATGAAAGACATTTAAAGGAAGAAAGATACTGTAAGTTGAAACAATAGCAGCGGATTCAAATTTTTAAATATTTATGAACATCTACGAACTTAAGAATCTATTTTCAAAATATATAAAAACAATGAAAAATTGGAGAAATAAACTGATCGGTAATTGTACTTGAATATTTTAGCGTGCCACTTTCAGAAACGGAGAGATGACATAGCCCAAAAAAGGTAAAATGTTAGGATATTTTAATAAGTAGACTAATGAAGGTTGAATATCCATTCTCAGACATATATTCATGCATTAGCCAGCCGACTCTAAAAGTATGTCAAAATTAACATAATTAACAGTGTTTATACTGGTAACAGAAACGTCTATTGAGGTAATACACCATAACAATTAATTAATTAAGACTCAAAGCATGTGGTTCTGTTGATAGATTTATGGCAGGTAGTCGATACATTTTAACCTTGATTTATGTCATAAACTCATATGAAAAGCATGAATTATTAAATAATGTGCTTTTCTCCTGGAAACAGAAAAAAGTGAACACGATTGAAATTATAAAGAGCTCAACAAGGTTGCAGGTGAATTTACTTACATGAACGATATTCTTCTATATCAGAAATAATGACCTAGTACTATAATAGGAAAAAGGATTTTATTCCCAGTACCAATTATCGTCATAAAGAACGAAACTATGCTAAAAAGGAACGCACAGATGTTTACGAGACAAAAATTTAAACTCAATTAAGTAAAAATTACGTAAAAATAACATTTCAATAAATGTAGACAAAATTATAAAAGCTTTATAATCATAAACCATTATAAAGCTTCACTTCCCCTACCTTGCACTAAAAACGTTAATGCGATCTTTATCAAAATTATAATTTTTAAATAAAAGCAACCCGTGCGCTCTGAAATCTGAATGAGTGAATGAAGCCTGCAAATAATTAAGTGGATTTTGACAAAGAACCGACAATGAGGCATTATCCCACTAGGCGCAGTGACAGTCTCTAGAACTGATGTAAAAACACCAACAGCGTGGGGACCACAGCGTGGGCACACAGGGATAGGCAAAGAGGATCACGGAACCCCAAAATAGAGAGCTCAGGACATGCCCGTGAGCCTCTGTGGGAGCTGGAAGTAGGATGAGGCTCTATCTAAATCCCGTCACTTGTCACCCCCCGGAGGAACCTTCCACGTGGACTGTCCCATCCTCCCAAATGCATCCGTGTGTTGGAATTCACACCACCCGCTCGTGGGGGAGGGGATGGTCGTTCTCTACACCGTGTTTGAAAAAGACAAAACAGTATCTCGCATCATTTAGAAAATGATGGACATCTACCCCACGTCGTGGTCACACGCAAACTCTAGATAGATTGACAGTGAAATAAAGAAGCATTCGTGGACAGTGGCGGGCCCTGTCTGTAAACTTTGGGTGTGGATGGCGCCTTGGTGGCCAGCCGAAGAGCACAAGTCTCCAGGTGAAAGGGGATAGGTTGAGAGCACCTCGGACGTAGACGGCCTTTCAAAAATGACAGCTCGGACGAAGGATGGAGACGAATGAAATACCGAGAGAAGTTATTCGTGACATCGAAAGCTGACGATGGAACAGCACCTTGACTATAAAGGTATTTCAGGATAAAAGGGCCAAGAAAACTCAGGGGAACATTGGCCGAGAGTGTGACAGACGATTTCCAGAAAGGCTAAGAAAATATTATAAACACGAGACTCAGAAAGATGAAGTGCAGAAAGGAGAGAATTCCACGGCTGGCAAAGATGCGGGTAGCGGGGGACAGGACGGGCTGTGGCCGTCCCCACGTCACCGGGGACAGCTTGGCGGTTATCATCGGGGACATTTGGTGGGCAAATGCCCCGTGACCCGGAACCCTCGTCCCTCATTCCCGTTTGCCCCTGGGAGCTCCTGGGTGTGAGGACAGAAATGGCTGTTTGCGAGCCGTGGTGGCACCGTGGCTGCCGCCACGTGGACAGATGAAAGCCATCGTGGATGGCCACAAAGCACGTGGCCAAGGCTGGGGGTTGGGGACCGGGTCCACCCCAAGTCAAGCCGCAGACGCCCCGCTCCCTGTGTGTGCGCACAGTGCCACCTCCCCTGCTGAGGTCACCATGTCCCCACTGCACGGCATGGAAGGGTTGGGCCAGGCTGAGACCAGGTTTTTCCCCGAAGCTGGACTTTCTCTTCCTATTTCCCTATAGATGTTTCAAACCCACACACGCACATAGGACAGTGATGCATCGGCGGTTAACCTTGACCTTGCTTCCTCCCTCCCCCCCAGTCCTTCCTCCGTCCTGTCCCACGTCATCCCGAAGCAAATCCCAGAAGGAATACCGTTTTGTCTCTAAGCATTACGAGGTCTGGAGTTCCGAGATACGTTGTTGTATTTTTTGTCCTTTTTCGGAATTATCACAGTATTTTAATCCCACTCCACAATGTCCCACAACGAACGCCACTGCCACCAGACGCCCCGCTGCTGTGCGCGCCTCCCCGTGCGCCCCACCCACGATCGTCAGCGATTTATTCACTTGCTCGCGCGTGTCCTGACACGGCCGTGCGTGGCCTTCGGTGTCTCTGTTCTGGCTCTTGTCATCGTTTGCTGGGGTTTCCCCTCTGTGGCTTTGCTTGGCTGAAGAAACCGGGACATTTGTGCTACTGTGTGTCCCCTACTGTGTGTCCCCTACTGTGTGTCCCCTACTGTGTGTCCCATAGCCTGGACTTGGCCGATTGCGTGCCAACGTTATTCGTTAGAATGTTTAGATCAGATTCAGGGTCTGTCTGTCTGTCTGTCTGTCTGTCTGTCAGTTTTTTACAGGAGTATTTCATAGCTGGCATTCTACACTTCTGGCACAACGTCTGGGTGGCTCTCATTTGGGGTGACAACCATTAATGATCGTTGCCTATTTCCGGGAAGCCACTAAAGTTTGAAAACGGTGATATTCGAAGTTCATAATTTCTTCTCTTTATTCCTGGGCTGGAATCATCTGATAAAGAAAAATCCCCTCGCGTCACCTGCTTGGTCACCTCTGAACAGGTACATTCACACAGGTAAAGCGAACACGGGGACCTCCCCGGTCCCTTCTACGTTGCAAGTGAAACACGTCCATTCCTTCCAGCGTTGATCGATGAGTTACTTTCTTCCGTCTCATGATAAACTCACGGATTTAAATCTATTGGGTGTTTTCCAACGCGTGGCAGTTGATATCTGTATCGATCTCGGATTTGTTTCCCGAGGGAGGGCCTCTCCCGCGGCTGCGGTGGCCGCTGACGGCTTGCCTGCTGACAGGCAGAAAGAGAGGGTCCAGGCTTTTTCTGGAACGTTCTCCGCCCAAATTTGGAACTCAGCCATTTGACCGCTAGACAGAGGTTATGGTCTTAGCCGCTTACAATGCACCGTCTCTGATTCCCAAAGGGTAGAATTGGGCAAAGAAGTCAGAAATGATGAAACGATACAAATACGTTTTAAGAACTAATATCCTGTAGCTCAAATATGGTTCATGTGCAAGGGAGAGGGGGATGGGCCAGGGGCTGTTAAAGGAAAAAGAAGGGGTCATGTTTCACGAACTGGGGTGTTGATTAAACTCCTATCATCTGAAGGCCAAGAAGTTCATAAACGACATTTGGGGAAGGAAGGAAATATGGGCAAACCTCGGTGGCCAGAGGGGGAACGGGGAGTGACTGCTCGTAGGGGCAGGATGTCTTTCCAGGGGGAGCAAAGACGCTCCGGGGGTAGGTTGTGGGGTGCGCACATACCCGTGAATACACCAAAAAGCACTGAGTGTGGTTCGTTGTGTAAGAGTAAATTGTATGGCACGTACATTATATTTCAAATTTAATACAAGGGGATACACGGTGTGTGCTCTGTTACCGTCTTGGATGCAAACCCGGGAGAAGCTGACTCGCGAGTCAGCATCGGGGCTTCGTGGGAAGCTGGGGATCTGCTCATTCCTGGGGCTCCCCTCAGAAGCACGGCAGCAGGCAGGGGACACGCCAGGCAGCAGCCAGACCTGGCCACCAGCGACGGAGCCACAAGGAAGGAGCTTGGATACGTGGCACCGTGTGTAAAACTCAAGACACGGAACGGGCTTGTGGCGAGCGGTTTTCCATCCATCGTCCACCTGTGTTTACGCACGCATCCTTCCAAATACTCGCTGCCTGCTTTGCAAAGTTACGCGTCTGACTGCGGAGTAAACCTACCCGCGCGGATGCCATGCTGAGGGGGGCGGGGCGTGAGGCTCAGCCACGGAGGAGACGCCCAGACAAAGTGAAGAGGCGGGGTCCTGCCTGAACCCCAGAAGGGGGCGGGGCGGGGGGGTGAGCTCGTGCTTGCCGCCTCCGAGATCACAGAGAAACGGCCGTGTGTTCTTAAGTCGCTGCCAAGTGCCCTCAGAACGCTCTTCACTGCTGCCGCCTCCAAATCCTCGCCAGGACGGCCGTGACCTTCACAGCCCTCTTCCCCGCCCCCACCCCCCCCCCCCACCTCCCGCTCCAGCTCCCCAGTCGCCCCTGTTCTCCGAGGGCGGGTCTTTCTTCTCTTTGGAGAGTGGGGGGTGGGGTGGGGATAGGGAACCTCACAGGGGGGAGGGGGTTCCATCGGGGGTGCAGCAGCAGGGGGACCCGCCCCATCGCCCGGGTTTTGCCCCCACCCCCAACTCAGAGCCCCTAGGAGCTGGTACCCCAGCTTCTCCTTGTCGCCCGCCCTCTATTCCGGCAGTGAGGTGTGTTTGTTAACTTTGGCGACT
The DNA here is from genome assembly GCA_004027375.1 of Macroglossus sobrinus. Classification (NCBI taxonomy): domain Eukaryota; kingdom Metazoa; phylum Chordata; class Mammalia; order Chiroptera; family Pteropodidae; genus Macroglossus; species Macroglossus sobrinus. The sequence goes on from PVKZ01008804.1 coordinate 13,306, forward strand.
CTTCCTGGCTTGTCGCAGCGCTCCCCCCCCCCCGCCCCTCCGGCACCCCGAAGTCTCGCGATGAGGTGCCCGCGCAGGCCGCTCGTCCCCGCCCGCATCCTGGCTGTCTCCGCGTTCAGCGCCAGAGGCAGGTGCAGCCCGGGAGGCCGCCCTGGAGGAGGGGACGCCGGCGTCCGGCGGGTCGCGTCCTCGGCCTGGGTGCGAGGCCGAGGTTGTCGGCCACACACGAGGAAGCCGGGGACGCGTCCTGGCCACGCGGCGAAAATGCTCCGCGGCTGCACGGAGAGCTCCGAGGAGACGAAGGACAAAGCGCCGCGAAGTTCAGGGTCACGGTGGGAGAACCGCGGCCGGCCCCGGCCCCAGCCCCGGCCCCGCTGGCACCCGCGTCTTTCCTGTAGCTGCGCGGGGAGCCTGGTCAGGATGTGAAGCGAATCGTGCGGTTTGTGGACATGGGAGTGAGTTTACGCACCTCCCGGATCCCCCATGTGGGAGTCGGGGGACGGCCCGGAGCAGATGGGCTGGGAGGCTGGGAGACTGCGAGCCGGTGGGGAGCAGGTGGGTGGGGGTGAGCAGGTGGGTGAGCAGG
>PVKZ01008805.1:0-13934 GCA_004027375.1 Macroglossus sobrinus
CCTCTCCCCGGGGCTCCTGGAAGTTTCTGAGGCTTCCCTGAGGCTCTGTCTTCCCCAGAAGTATAAAGCCCGCTGGCTGGACCACCCCCTGAGCATCGCTCTGCACCCAGCATCCCAACGTCAAGCTTTAACGCGTGACTAGGGAAGAGAAAAACACCTCACCCTCTCCAAGCCTTGTCTAGACGTCCTGCTTCTATATCCTATTTACATGCTGACAAAAAAAAAAAAATATTCCTTTGATTTTCGCTCAATCAGCGCTTTTAAAAATTAACAAAAAAGACTTACCGTCACATCTTTGCTTGTGTCACGACTTAAATTCTATTTCTGCCCGTTGACAGGTCCGCCCGTCTCACTTTGATGTGCGTTTGGAAACAAACAGAGCGTGCGCTCTGTGGCGTGTTAATGTCTGCCTGTTGCTTTAAAATGTGGGGCGTCACGAGTGACATGATTTATTCTCTCCACGTGCCTCCCTCCCTTATCTGAGAAAGGGTGACCGAGAAAACTCTGTGCGGTGGCACTAGGGGTCCGTCCGGTCGCTTTGACGCCTCCGTCTGAAAAGTCCTTGGGAATAAACCATCGACCACTACAAGGGAAAAAAAAAAGGGGGTTGAAAACTCACGGTAAATTTAGGGCGGGATTTGAAAATAAACCACAGGGCATCGAATGGATGATGCAAGCTCTAGTCATTATTTTGTTAATTGGAAGATTCCTATTTTGAATCAAGGGAAAGTTGTTTATTTTGGTTTTTGTTTGTTTATTTTGTTTGTTTCGAACGAGGCGACCCTTGGTTGACCTCACAGCTTGCAAGGACCTTGTCCGCTGACGATCCCTCATTTTTTTTTTTATTATTTTTTACTCCTACAGCACCTGGTCTTCCTAGCGGGTCTCCCAGCTGAGTACTCACCAGGCCCGACCCTGCTTAGCTTCCGAGCTCAGACGGGATCGGGCGCGTTCAGGACGGTGAGGCCGTGGACGGGAACGTTTTTAAGACTTAGTGACATGTGAAAAGCAGCCCGGAAAATGATGCCCAGGGCGTGGCCGTTTCGGGGTCCAGGTGAGAACCCTCGAAAGCTGCCGTCGTCAGCACACACGCATAGACCCAAAGCCTCAGAGAAAGCCTACAGTCACACACACTCACTCACACACTCACACACACACTCACACTCATACTCACTCACACACTCACTCGCACACACTCACACAGACACTCACACACTCACACACACTCACACACACGCACACACACGCACACACACTCACTCACTCACACACTCACACACTCACATACTCACACACACGCACACACTCACACTCACACTCTCACACACTCACACACACGCACACACACGCACACACTCTCACACACTCACTCATACTCACACACACTTACGCGCACACACTCACACACTCACACGCACACACGCACACACTCACACACACACTCACACAGTCACACACACACACTCACACACAAAACCTGACTTATCATTTCCTTTTCTTCCTCCGTCGCTTGGGGTTTGATGGCACCCCCAGAATTGCAGAGGCCGTGTCCAGCGAGCTGACCGTTTCACGCCTCTGTGTTGTGAGCGCACGCCTGCCTCTTGCTCTTGGTGCTGAGAACCCCTCTGAATCATAGACCGCCCCCCCCTACACACGGTACGTCTCCATCTGCACAGACACTGGTGCAGGTCTCATTCAGAGTCTCCTCAGACTCTCCTCACCCCAAAACGGCATCTCACCCCCTGCAGGCCCCCCCGGCACAGTTGCCCCAGCCTCTGTGTCCAGCCCGCTAGGGGGTGGGTCTCCGTCTCAGACTTGGGGAGACACCACGGTCCTTTCCCCGCTGTGTGGCCGTGCCCGGCGCATTCCGTAAATAAATGTCACACGAAGCCCCTTTCGCTATTCATTTGTTGGATGACACGAAATCAGACGGAATCCCTCCTCTTGGAAGCCGTGTCCTTCGCCGTGGGACACACACACACACACACACACACAACACGTGCGCACGCACACGCGTGTGGGACGCATTATCATCACGCACGCTGAAGGACAGAATCGAGCAGAAAAAAGGGATACGTTGCACTTCTTAGAAATAGGTACAGGACTGCCCTTACGTCGGAATAACTGGAAAATTGCTATTCCTCCAGAATTCAGTCCCGATAATTAGGGCTTCCCAGGACGTTTTGCAACAGTTTGCTCTATAACCAGATAATTACAGGTTCCTCAGGGATGAGGACACTTTTTTCTTTGGGCTCCCTAAAGGGAGAAGGAGAAGCCTCATTATGATATGATTTCATGATCTCTTTTTTTTAATAATAGTAATAATAATAATAATAATTTAAAAATCGGGCTACGCGATGTAAATTCTCCCAGAGCGTTTCCAGAGGCTATTTTGGGTGTGCGATGGGTGTGTTGCCTCTGGCATCCGTCAAACCCCACGTGTTTTTTTTTTTTTTTTTTAAATCGGGCGTCGCAGGCAGCTCGCACTTTTCCGAGAGACGCTTGGCTTCCACGGCGAGCCCTCCCTCGGATGTCTGGAACACGCCCTCTTCCTGTGATGCCGTGTGGACCCCACAGCACCCACGACGGGTGCTGTGTCGGGCTACGGTGTCCCCCGAGTTTCCCAGTCACTCCGACCAAGGCAGGGGCACGCGGCGCTCAGGGGTCAAATCCCAGCGACACGAAGTCTGACTCACACGCAAGGACATCGTCGTTTAATTGGGATGGGGGACAAGGCAAGTAAATCCTTTTTTTGTTGTTGTTGTCTAAATCCAAGTCTAATGGGATGCCCTGACGAAGAATTCCTAGAGAATTAAGGCGACTTCAGAACAGGATTCGGCAGCCTCCAGACACCGCACGCACGAGTGCAGTGGCATCCGTCGTGTCCGACGAGGTGGGGCGCACCCCCCAACCGAGACCCTCTGCTCCCCGCTTCCTGGGTGCGTGAGAAGGGCGTCCCTCGTGAGGACGGCGACTCGGTGTGTCCCCGCGTGTCCCCCGAACGGGACGACCACGGCAGCGTCTGCTCCTTCCGCAGACAGACCGGTCTCAGCTGGTGAGCGAACGGCCGCCCGGGGGGCGTACGGGGCGGGAGGCTCGGCGTGGGCTTCACAGAAACCACGAGTGATTGTCCTTTAAAGTGTGAGTATGTCCCATGTAATACTGGTGATACGTGTACGTAGAGCCCGTGTCATCCTTGGGGCATATAACATGGATGATAAATATATGCCATGTAATATTTGGGGCATACTCATATTGAAAAATATAAGTATAACCTATGTAATATTTGGGGACATATTACATTGATCATAAGTATAAGTATATCCTATATAATACTTGGGGCATCTTACACTGGACATATACATATAGGCATAGCCCGTGTAATACTTGAGGCATACTCATATTGATAAATATAAGTATAACCCATGTAATATTTGGGACACATAATATTGATAAGTATAACTATATCTCATAGAATACTTGGGACATCTTACACTGGTGATATAAGTATAGGAATACCTCATGTATTTCTTGGGACATATAATATTGATAAGTATAAGTACATCCCATGCAATACTTGGAAGATATTACACTGATCATAAGTGTAAGTATATCCCATATGATATTTAGGACATCTTACACTGGTGATATAAGTATAGGAACAGCCCATGTAATACTTGAGGCGTACTCATATTGATAAGTATAAGTATATCTCTTGTAATATTTGGGACATATTACATTGATGATAAGTATAACTGTATCTGACATAATACTCGGGGCATCTTACACTGGTGATATAAGTATAGGAACAGCCCATGTAATACTTGAGGCATACTCATATTGATAAGTATAAGCGTAACCCATGTAACATTTGGGGCATATAATATTGATAAGTGTAACTAGATCTGATATAATACTTGGAGCATCTTACACTGGTGATATAAGTATAGCCATACCCCGTGTAATATTTGGGACATATAATATTGATAAGTATAACTATATCTGATATTATACTTGGGGCATCCTACACTGGTGATATAAGTATAGCCATACCCCGTGTAATACTTGAGTCATACTCATATTGATAAGTATAAGTATGACCTATGTAATATTTGGGACATGCAATATTAATAAGTATAACTAGATCTGATATAATACTCGGGGCATCTTACACTGGTGATATACGTATAGGAACAGCCCATGTAATACTTGAGGCATACTCATATTGATAAGTATAAATATAACCCATGTAACATTTGGGACATATAATATTGATAAGTATAACTATATCTGATATAATACTCGGGGCATCTTACACTGGTGATGTCAGTATAGCCATACCCCGTGTAATGCACACGATAAACGTCACTATATCCCATGTAACATTTGGGGCTCGCTGTACCAACAGCCACCCCGTGTCTCAGTTCGCGAAGCTGACAGCCGTGTGCACACACACACAGCCCCGTCTACACGGCACGGTCTCCGAGTCCTAGTGCTGGCCGAGTCATCGTCTAGTGAACACTCAGCAGGGAGAAGAATTGTCTCAACGGGGAGAGATCATTTGAACCCACCTGCTTTGACCCAAAAGCACGTCTCACGAGGGTCGACGTACAGAAAGCAAATCTTCACAAACAGGAGGACGCGCTCGCGTCCCTTGGAGAGCGGGGACCGGCAGGGCAAGGACCCCGTTTGTGACCGCGGCCCGAGGAATCACACGGTCGGCTGGACCCCCGGGTCCCCCACTCTGCGTGGCTGTGACCCCACAGCCCGCGAGGCTGTTGGTGTTGCAGAGAAAACCATTTTGAGCTTGAGTTTGCGTTGGGGCCGGCCGTGCCAGGCACGGGAGAGACCCCTCACGATTTCGACGGCCCGTCTGTGCGTGGACTAAAAGTCTCATCACGGCCCCGTCCATCTGGACGCCCGCCCGTCCCCCTCCCGCCGTTGCCGTGGACGCCGCTCTTAGCTCGTGCAGAAAAACCCACACGAGGTTCACGTCCCTCTGAGCGTCGGGCTTCGTGGCCGACGGGAGAAGCAGAGTCGTGTGTCCCCGGCACGGGGGACGCACCCCCGGTGGCCGTGTGGCGAGCGCTGGCGCCTGGGACACGGGGCAGGGAGCGCACGAGTGTGTGACATCGCCGTGCGGACGAGACAGCGCAGCCAAGAGAAACGCACGGGCCCTCGGGCCCCGGGACGTCCCCGATCTGTGCCGAGACGCCAGGAAGGGGAGAAGCCAGCACTCGTGTGTGTCTGTCCCCGCCGTCGGTCACCTGCTCTCCTGCCATTAAAAACTACAGAGTCACTCACTCACCTGCGGAAGCGACAGAACAAAACAAACGAACAAACAGACACAGCAGAAGCGGACTCACCGATTCCGGGAACGAACCGACGGTCGCCAGACGGGAGGCGTCACCGTGCGGACTGGCCGTTGACCTCGAGCTAGCCAGCTGCAGGGACAGACCCTGGAGAAAATGCTGACACACACACACACACACACACACACACACACACACACACACACACACACACACACACAGGAACACGGGGTTTCGGGGCCTCCAACCGCAAACAGCTGCCCCGTGCAAGCCGCCGGACGCCAGCTCAGCAATCCGCACAGTGCGGGCGTGGCTGTTCCAGCCCCAAGCTGACCGACTCTGTCATACACCGGTCGTGGGGTGGGACGAGCGCCAACGGCCACGCCCAGTGGCCCGCACGGATTGCAGACGTCTGCCTGAGTTTGCTTGCCGTAGGGGGCGGGGGGCAAAGCTCTGTCTGCGTCCTGAGGTGGCTCGGGTGACACGCAGCGTCTGTGTCCTCCTCGCCGCCGGCGGGGACGTCGGGCCTGACACCCACCGCGGCCTCTTGGGTGGCGCTGCGGGAGGCTTCGTTGCTGGAGCGGGGCGGGTGCTCGTGCGCAGAGAGCGGCGTGCATCGCCGGACGACGGCCCCACCCCGAGGGACGCCGGGTCCGAGGGACAGTTGGTGGTGCCGTCCTGTCGGCCCATACTCGGTGACGCCGCCTTCTTTGATGGCAAAGCTTCCCGAGGGGGGACGATCATCCTACGTTTATTCCTCACTCGCTCAAGAAGGCGGCCTCTGGGGCAGACTTCGAAACCTCCCCAGCGTCCAAAATGCGTTTTAAAAAAAACAAAACTGGTCTCCGCTGGGCTTCGCCCCCTCGGGTGGGCAGAGCTCCTCGTGTGTGGGGGGGCTCCTCGGGGCGGCTTCCCCGACGGGTCGCTGAGTGGAACGGGGGTCGGGGAGGTCCGGATCGGTGTAAAAAAAAAAAGGGGGATGAGCGGGAAAAAGGGGTGTTTTTCTGGAGCACGCCCTGTCGTTTCGTAGTGCAGGGTTGATATTCGGCGTGTCCCCACGTCGAAGCCGCCGGACCCGGCGGCCAGGGCAGCAGAGTCCCACGGGCGCCCTGCTCCGCGCACAGTGAGCTCCCCCCCGCTGTCACCGCACGACGGTGCGCGGCCGGCGTCCCCCGTGACCGGTGCCGGGGCCGAGCCGCGCTCACGGCACCAGCAGCTCCTCTGCACGCGGCCTCGCCCGCCATCGCAGCCTCGACTCTGCGGCGTCATGTTTTTGGTCTAGAACGCTGGGACCGGACGGAATTCCACGTCGCGTCCTCTGTCCCCGAATCCGGACGTGCCACAGTGTCCTCGGGACGAGGGAGGACGCCCGTCAACGCTCCGGCGTGGCCTTGCACGTGGCGCGGCCTCGTGCCTGCCCCTTTGGAGGATGCTCCGGACAATGTGCGTGCATCCGAGTCGCCGACGTCCCCAGCTCGTGAGTCCCGGGCGTCCCCTGCCGGCCCCCAGGGCGCCTCCCGCACGTTGGACACAAAGAACAGGGCAGCCCCGAGCGGGGCCCCGGCCGAGGCTGTCGGGGACACGACCCAGCTCTCAGCAAAGGCGTCCTTGGGGACACCTGGCGCCCAGATGGACAGGAACCCCCCCTCGCACTGCCATCTGTCACTTTTGCTTCCCCTGCAGAAACGGGCTCCGCGGGGGTGGGCGCTGCCGGGAGTCCGTTTATAGCCCTCAGCGTGATTTTATTAAGTGCGCTGAGGGTGACCTCATCCCCCAAACACGCCCGGGGCGGGGGGAGGTGCCTCCCGGGGCGACAGGCCACACGGAGGGCGTGATGCGGGCGGCCTCCGGATCCCTCCCGGGGTGGCCGTCCCTGCCAGGGCCGCCCCGACCACCCCGGACGGCCACCCCCACGCCCCCCGCGGAAAACCCCGATCGGCTGTTCTGCTTCGAGACCTCTGTGGGCGTCTGCGTTAGGTTTCCTTACGGGGCGTTCTCCGCCTTTGTGGCCGGAGGCCTCTCGGCGAGGAGGAAGGGGATTTGCTGGACGGCAGAGTGAAATCCGGGCCACCTGCTTACGGGGTGGAGGGAGCTGAAAGGGGCGGACGGGGTTCCGGTCGCTGACGGGGCACCCTTGCGACAGGGCTCGTGCAGGGGGCCCCGCTGCGATCACAGGGCTTCTCCAGGGCGGCAGAAAAGCCACAAGAGCAGTTCACAGCGTCCGCAGGGGACAAGGACGCAACCCAACCCCCCCACACACACACACACACTTCTGGCTTGGAGCACAACACAGACCCAGGAGCCCAGGGGTGCAGGCGCCCGGAGACGCTCAGGGAGCAGACTGTGCCCCGCAGCGTCCAGAAGGAGCCGGCCCTGCCGTCTGTCCCCTCGGTGTCACCGCAGCAACACCGCCTGGAACTCCCGACCTGCAGAACTAACTGCACGGCAGTAGCAACTGGGGGCCGTTTGACATCACGGAGCCGGGGGTGGCTCGTCCTTGTGGCCGGAAGACAGTGACACAGCATCCCACACTGGTGACTGTGGCCCAAATAGCACCTGTTTCATTAGGGGTTCCTTCTAGGTGGAGCCCCAAGAAATTGCTATTCATATTATTATTATTATTATTATTATTATTATTTTATATTATTATTATTATTATTATTATTATTATTATTATTTTTGGTAGATCAAGAAGAGACGAATATCAGCCAGCTCACGAATGTGGGCATTCTTTCGTGGATATTTGGGATATTTTTTACCCCTTGGGCGACATCAGGAAAAATAAAATAGTTTAGGGTGAGTCGGGGATGTATAAATAGCACCTCACCTTGGGAACACGGCGAAGTGAGGGCCACACAGAAAGCGAACATACTCCGTTTGCAAACGTGCTGTTCGGACTCCAGGATAAAGCCTGGGTCGGTCTTGGTTTTGGGGTTCGCCCAGCAGCAGCAGGCATGGGGACCCACGGAGCGGTGGGCTCCCCGCTCTCCGTGACGCAGCCCGAGCACCGAGCGCCCCTGCCGACAACGTGCGTGTCGGGGACCCCCGAGGAGACGGTGTGCGCGGACACACGTGGTATCCGTGTCCCAGGACCGGTGGCTCTGTGGGGACATTCAGGCTGGATCCCGGTGATGGGGCCAAAGCCAGGGACGCGAGGACGCCGCTGACATCCTCCAGGGGGGATCCCAACGCCCCCGCGGCCCGCCGTGCCCGGTGGGGAAACGCCACCGCCCCTCCAAAGCCACTGTCACTTGGGCACCGTCGTGGCTTTGTGTCACCGAGGTCCCCGGGTCCCTCCTGCGCCAGAGAAAGCACAGATCACCGTCCGTTTCGTTCATTGGTTTGTCTGTTTCTTCGCTTCCGAGACCTTTGCCATCACGGTTTTGCCTCCCACGTTCACGGCCGAGAACCAGTGTCGTGCCTGCAGCTTGTGTTGGAGTGACGAAGACGCCATGGCAAGAACAAGGGACGGCAACAGAGACAGGCTTGGGGTGGCGTGCTTCGGGGTGACACGCGCCGTGTTCGCTCGGGACTCTGCGAGTCGGCAGCTCGGGCCGAGCCCTTCTGGGGGGCTGGCCCGGGGTCCCTCACGCGGGTGCCACCATGTGTGCACCGGCCGGAGGAGACCGCATCGTGCCAGGGACAGGTGACTTTTGAACAATGTGGGGATCAGGGAGGTGCTGATCCCCCCACACAGTCAAAAACCCAAGTTTGGCTTCTGACTCACCCCCAGAACTTACCGACCAATGCCCCCCCACTTAGATGCCTCTGGGAGCGGCCGCGGGCTGTGTGCGTGACGTGTCGCAGCCTGACACAGCGTCGCCCGGACAACAGAGAGCGTTAGGAGTGTCACGAGCCGGAGCAGCCCCATCCCCACTGGAGCCACACAGCTCGGACCCGAGTTGTCGCAGGCTCAACTGTGCACTCGCTGTCATGCCTCCCGGGTGCTCCCCTCTACCCACACAGCACCCCGAGACCAGCGTGGGGAAGGCCGGGTGCCAGCTGATACTGGCAGCGATGGCCAGACGTGGGCAACAACCTCTGCTCGGCTCATCGCCTCCTCGTGCATCACACGTTATTGCTGCCACGTGACACATCATAGGCACGACAAACAGGGGGACCCCGCTCCCCGGGGGTTAATCCATCTCTAATGAATTCCAGTGTGGCTGAGACGGGGACCCCTGGCCCGTGGGTGGAGCTGTAACCGCCATGCAGAGCTGCAGGGCAAGGAGTGACTCCACATAGCTCCAGGGTGCCACCCAGAGGGCACAGCCCTCCGCGGCGGATAAGCTGAGGGCCTTGGCCACGGTCAGCTCGCTCCTCCCGCGGGGATCCCCTCCGCCTGGGGGCCGGCGGACACGGCGACAGGATTTGCATCCTGCACAGCGTTTGCCTTATGTATGCCTCGCCGTGGACACAGCACGGCGGCTCTGCTGCCCCCTCAGTCACGGCTGGAACCCCGTCTCCCCATCCCTGGCTTCCCAGCACAGCCCTGCAAACGTCGGCGGCCAGAGCCGGGGTCCCACGTGGGGACAGTGGGGACGAGTCGCCGTGGGGACGATCGGGCGTGTGACGTTGTGTGTTTTTTTCCTGCCACGTGTAGCGTTTTAGACAAACGACGACTCTGAACCACGATGCGGATTTAAAAAGACGTATTTTTCCTTACCCTTTTCCTTGCTAACCATCCCCGTTCTTCCGAAGGGTTCCGTGCGTGTGTCATCTAAGGGGCAGTTGGCGTCTGTTTCTGATTTATTTCCTGTTAACTCACTGGGTATGTGTTTTGTTTTTTTTTTTTTTTTTTATGTGGTGGAGAAACCTTCCGGGAGTATTTAATATCCTAGTTTGATCTTTCGTGGCGAAAAGCATGAACCCGCCCTCCCTTTCTTCTTTTTTCTTTTCCTTCCTGAGGCTCGAAATCTGGAAGAGATTTCAATGACGATCCACACACACAGTGAACGCGTGGGCTTTGAACGGTTCCTATACTTGGCAGAGGACTCTCTCTCCAGCGTTCTCTCTTCAGAGGGAACTCAGATGGCGAGCCTGTTGTTTTGCTAAGTACTTACACCCCCTCCCACTGCTCATCCGCACGAGATTTAAGTTTAGGCGACGCGCCCCCTTTCCGGCCCATCGCAACCCTCATGAACACGTTAGTTTCCAAAGTCGCTTGACTAAACGAAACATGTCCGAAACACGCACATGATCCAAAGGGCAAGTGTCAAAAGATTTCCTCGTGGCGTTGGGCAGAGAGTCAAGGGACAGATCGCATTGTCGTCTGGCGATGATTTTTCAGAAAAGTTTAGTCGTGTCCCTTTTAATCGGGGGAAAAAAAGGCGTCGAACCCATGAAAGGGAGCTGGGAGATGAAATAAAAATTTATGTCCAGTTTCTGTGCAGTGAGGGAGGGCGGCTGGATTGCAGACCTAAACCGCTCCCCGCCACCACCAGGACCCTCGCACGATGCCCCCCAGCGCGCGCGCGTGCGCGCGCACACACACACACACACACACACACACACACACATGCACGTGTGCGCCACGAAGAGTGATGACAAAACGCACTCTGCTGCCTCTGGCCCCCCCGAACAGAACCAGATGCGTGGGAGCTGAGGCTCGGAGAAGGGTCCACTGGCATCGTTCTGTAGCACGCGGTGCTCACGGGCTGGTCGTGAATGAGCCTCCTGCCCCCACCGCCCCCCATCCGCGGTCAGCCGCGTCCCAGGGCTGCACGGAAACCCCCTCTCCATCGTTACTGGGATCTCGGGAGTGGCAGTCAGGAGTCTCACTTCACATCCGGGTGTACGAAGAGCCACTTTGTCCATGCACAGGTGGCGTGTGGGCCGGGGGAGGCGGGGGGCGGGCGTCCAGGGAGAGCTGTGCGCCTCCCCCTGTCCTGGCCACAGGTGTTGCTATGGGGACATGGACGAGCACCCCAAGACGCAGAGCGCTCGTGGGGAGAGACGGAGCCTCAGATGCCTAGGGCCAGGGAGACGGGTCCTCGGCAGAACCGGGCCAGCCGGGGGCCAGGGCGGGGTGGAGGGGACGGTGGGGGCGGCAAAGGGGGCTGTGCCCACAAAGGACCCCGAGACACGCTGGGGGAGGAGCAGGTGAGACGGGATGAGACGGGATGAGACAGGTAAGCCCCCAACTCACTGCCTGCACCTTCCGAGTGACTCCCCTCACACCCCCCAGGTGTTTTAGTTTAAGTGTTCGTGTGTTTCATATACTGTCTATTATCTGTGTATCCATAGGGTATGTATCATAGATAAAAATGAATAGATTATAGAATATATTAGATAGAGGTTGTATAGATTAGAGAAATATAAAAATAGGTAAGGGATTCATAGATAATGGCTACAGAGACATAAAGATACATAGATAGATAGATAGATAGATAGATAGATAGATAGATAGATAGATAGTTACATAGATACATAGATACATAGATACATAGATAGATGATAGATGATAGATAGATAAATAGGTAGATATGTAGATAGATGAATGGATGGATGGATGGATGGATGGATAGATAGATGATAGATACATAGATAGATGATACATACATACATAGATGATAGATAGATAGATAGATAGATAGATAGATAGATAGATAGATAGATAGATAGATAGATATGTAGATAGATGAATGGATGGATAGATATGTAGATAGATGAATGGATGGATAGATGGATGGATGGATGATAGATAGATGATAGATACATAGATAGATACATAGATAGATAGATAGATAAATAGACATATAGATAAATAGATAGATAATAGATAGTCAGATAATTTATTATGGGGCAGGTCAGACAGAGGAAAGTATGCAGAGAATGACAGGGTGTGGACCAGGTGAGCGTTTGGGGCCGGCTGGAGATGCATTTGAACCCACGGAGACGTTTTGCGGGGATAAACGGCGTTTGCTGTCACCACCAGTGCTCTCAGACGAGCAGCTCTTTGTTGCCGTTCCTTGTAACGGGCGGGTGAACACACTAGTGAGTGAGTGAGTAAATGAATGAATGAGCGAACGAATGAAACAAGAAGCCAGCCTGAAAACGGGACTCCTTCCTGTCCACGTCACATCGATACGGTGACAATGGACTGACAGCCGGACGCACAGATGCTCCAGAAAAACACACAGAGTCTCTCCTCCAGAACGCAGTGAAACAGAAAGGAAGGAAGGAATGCATTTCTGACACACGATTCTGGGGGACGAACCTTAAAACGCGATGCTGAGTGAAGGGGGCCAGACACCAAATGCCACAGACGGGACACGGCCAGGGCGGGCCCATCCACGGGGACAGGGAGTGGGGGGGGAGGGGAGAAGCTGGGGGTGGGGGATGGGGAAGGGCCGCTCATGGGGCCCGGGCTGCTCTTGGGGACATGACAACATCTTGGAACTGGATAGAGAAGCTGGTTGTGCAACTTTATAAACTGTACGAAAATGCCCTGAACGGGTCACCTTAAAACGGTTATTTTTGTGGTACATGTTTTCCATCCCAATTAAAAGAAAAAAAAAATCTTTCCAACTCAGTTCTTTCTCCATCCTCGGTTGTGCGAGAACATGAAAGACAAGGTCTTGTGGAACCTGGCGAGATTCCCAGGGGACAGATAGCGGTTGAGAAGGAATGAAGACGTCCAAGGAGATGCTGAGACTCCAAGTCGGGTTAGTCAGACGGGACGGTGACTACGGACGGAGAACTGCAAGATACAGCCAGGCCGGACGCCTGGCCACGCCAGGAAGCCGGACCCAGCTGGGTTTGGACTCAGAGGCCGGGGGGACAGTGTCGTAGGAGATGGGGTGTCGAGAGACGAGACGAGTGTGTGAGTGAAAGTACAGACGACTGTGGGATGAGGCAAGAGAGAGAGACACAGAGAGAGAGAGAGAGAGAGAGAGAGAGAGAGAGAGAGAGTAAGAGGGAGAGAGAGACAGAGATAGAGAGAGAGTGAGAGAGAGTGAGAGAGAATAAGAGAGAGACAGAGAGAGTCAGAGAGAGAGACAGACAGACACAGAGAGAGACAGAGAGAGAGAGATGATAGATACATACATACATACATACATACATACATACATACATACATACATAGATGATAGATAAATGATAGGTAGATGACAGACAGATAGATGATGAATAAATACATAAATAGTAGATAGATGATGGATGGATGGATGGATGGATGGATGGATGGATGGATGGATGGATAGATATATGATAGACAAATGATAGGTAGATGACAGACAGATAATAGGTAATAAATAAAAACATAGATGATAGATATCTGGATAGATGATAAACACATAATACATGATAGATGATAAATGATAGATATATAAGTAGACAAGAAATAAATACATAATACATAATATTTGATAGATGATAGATAGACAGATAGACAGACAGACAGATGACAGACGGACAGATGGCAGGTGTACTACAGACAGATGATGAACGCACAGGAGGGTGACCGGGTGGACAGATGGTGCATGGACGATGAATGAATGGATGAGAGGATGGATGAATGGATGGATGGTGTGCAGACTGATGGACGGGTGCATGGCGACCGGACAGGCAGGTGGGCAGACACGCTTTCCTGGTAGGACAGGGTCACTCGCCCTCGGC
>PVKZ01008806.1:0-13823 GCA_004027375.1 Macroglossus sobrinus
CATTCCTATATTAGGAAAAAGACAGAACACAGGAAACATCTCAGGAAGGGTGACCTGGCACAGGTGGGCAGCAGGACGGCACAGGTGAGGCTCACAACAGGGACAGCACTGACTTAAGGCGCTAAACCATGTGCAGCAGAGTGGATGCCAATTCCACGGAGTGTGAGGGGCGGGGTTCCCTCTCCCAAGGGGAGACCCCATCATTTGCAATATGTAGTCGGTTCATTTTTAAATTCTCAAAATCATCACCATTGTCACCGAACAGGGCACAGTCACACGGCTCAAAATTCAAAATGTGAAAAAGGGCTTATGCTGAAACATCTCCCAGCCAGCCACTCAGTTCCCCTTCCAGTTTCTAACGTACCCCTCAGATTATTCTAACACAAGCAAATATGTACAGACACATTTTTTGCCTCTTCATTATTAACTATAACAAGCTGTGGTCATTTCACATCTTTTTCTCACCGCAGTGTGTGTGGGATTCTTGCCCAGGACACAGACCCAATCGGTGGCAGGCAGAATGACCTCCCCATCCATGTCCACCTCTTAATCCTTGGAAACTGTGGATATGCTGCTCTACACAGCAGAACAGACTTTGCAGAGGGAATTAACGTTATGGGCCTGGATCACCCTACTATACCCAAAATAATGACACGAGCTCTCGGTGACTCAGAGACGCGTCGGTCAAATGCAAGGATGGGAGCCTCCAGGAGCTAAGGACAGTCAGCAAGAACACATGCACTTCAGTGCGAAGACCTCAACAAACTGGATTCTGCCAACGAGCGCGGAAGCGAATTCTCTTGGCTAAGCGCTCAACCTGGAGCAGAGACCACGGCAGGTGTCCACAGGGTGTGCATGAGCCACACACACCCGCCCTCCCCCTCCAGTCCCTTCTCCACGCGCAGGCCGAAGCCACCATCGATGGGGGCCCCAGGCAGGGCACCCGGTGCTGAGCGACGACTCCACCTCTCGCCTGGCCCCGACATTCGCACCGGATTCCTGCGGCCCTTCCTGCACCCCAAGCGCACCCACCCCGAGGCTCTGCGGCAGCTTTGGCCCCGGTGGCGCCGCCAGGCTGCGGGCTGGGCCAGGCTCCACCATTGCTGTGTCCCCTGCGGAGGGCGCCACCCGCCCCTTCGGCCTCCGGCCCCGCCCCTCCGACCGCGGTTCCCATGGTCCCTGCCCTTCCGAGTCCAGCCCGCCCGGGGCCGCACCCACCGCAGCCGGAGCGCGGGAGCGCGTCGGCACCGAGCAGCCGCGATCCTCGCGAACGCCCCTCCGCCGGGCGCCGCTCGGGGACGGGCGCAACGCCGCGGTGCCGAAGCGGTTCGGCCCGGGACGCAGTCCGGAAGTCCCACCCCGACTTCCGGCCAGGGCCAGGGCAGCCGCTCTAGGCGGCGGGAGGCCGAGGCGACTCGGTGGCTCGGTGCCAGACTCCCGCACCGAGCTCGGAGCCTCTCTGGGATGACAGCGGCTGTCAGAGCCGGACCCTGCAACTAACGAGGCGGTAACTAAATAGAAAGGGACAAACGATTAGAAAGGCTGGGAGGATCAGATATACCGCTGCTGTGGGACGTAGATACACAGGCACCTAGAATCGGAGGATCCGTGTGGAACAACTGAATCCCCAATGAGCAAATGATGCGACGGACAAGGGGAAAACTCAGATTTCTTAGACAGGTAGTATACATTTCGTGGGACTTTTCATGGAACATTCACAAAAGTTTACGATACACTTAGACACAAAGAATACAAATATTTTAAGGCATACATTTTGCAGGCAGATTAAACTATCAAAATTAGAAATACAGGAAAAGTTTGTCAAAAAACCTATGTATTGTAATTTAGGAAACACTGTCTACATAACCTTGCTTTCAAAAATGATACAAACTGGAAAAATACAGACTATGAGGCAATGAAAACCAAACGCTTCATTCTCACACCTAGGAAGCTGGGTATAAAGTGAAAAATAGATAATAATCATTGAAATTTTTCAGAGAAGAGATACAAGGTAATAGGCACTTATATGCGGAACAACTTTTACAGCAGAAAGACCATTTCCCCGTCCCTTTCTGACCCACATCTCCAGCTGTGGGTCAAGAGCAAGGGGTGGAGGACAAGGACATGGGTCAACCTTAGGACACTCGGTGCACTCATAAGGCTTCTCCCTGTAATATGTTTTCTGAAGAGGCTATGTGATGACGTACTACTGAAAGGGTCACAAAGATGTAGTAATGGGTTAAGGTTAAGAGCCTACGTGCTAATCGCCACGTCTCGCTTCTGGACACCTGCTTGCTTGAAAAGTTATTGTTTGACTATTACTCCTGGAAACCTAACAGTTGCCCGTGGGAACCTAACAGTTACCCATGGGAACCTAACATTTTAACAGTACACTTTCTGCTTCTGTATCCCCACTTGCACAACCCACCTTTAGGTTGACAGGTAGAGAATAGAAGAAATATTAAACCTTTGTGATTTAGACAGAATGAAGAATGAGATTTTGGGCTTAAAACCCTTGTATCTTTATGTTTCCAGGCTGCTCCTTTGGAAGGACAGCTGCCGGCTAATAAACTGCCTCTAATATCAGAGCACTCAGGTTGAGTCTGGTTATTCCGGTCACAACAGCTAAGGGAATAGCCTCCCAGTCTCCCAGAACTGAAATACATCCTGCAGTGGCTTTAAAAGTGTGTCTTAAAGCCGCTGATAAAATGCCTCCCCTCAAAAGGTGCAGCAACCCTACGAAACCCTGAGCTGGAGCCAGCCAGCTGCGCTAGGCTAGATCCGACTCAGAAACGGGACAGAGAACGGATGTTCGCTGCTTGCAGGCGTCTACGTTTTGTGGTGATCACGCCACAGTAATGAACTAATCTACCATCTGCGGTGCCCAAACTCCTGCCGTCTGACACCTCCCAGCCCAGGCAGGCGACAGGAAACGACCCTTTGCATCTCGTTCTCGACAGGGGCTGCCACGCGCCCTGGTCTCCCTGAAGCCCCGAGGCGGCCCGACCCGTCCCCGCCGCCCCCCACGCCGCGCCGACGGCGCGCGGCCGGCGCTCACGGCCTTGCCGGTTGCCGTGCCTGCCCCTGTCGCCCCCGCGGACGGGGAGTTTGGGGCCCGATGCCGAGGCCCCCGGCGGAACCCTGCGCCGCAGCCGCGTTTCCGGGGAGCGGAAGAGGCGGCGCGCGCGGGGACCCGCGGCTTCCGGCGGCTTCCGGCGGTGACCGCGGCGATGGCGGTGAGCCGCGCCGAGGGGGCGCGCGGGCGGCGGGGCCTCGGGCCGTCGGCGCCCCCCGGTGACCCCCCTGCTGGCTCCCTCTCTCCAGGCCCGCAGACGTCCTGCTCGGGAGACGCCGGCGGCCCCGGGCCCAGGTATCGCCCGCGCGCCGCGCAGCCCCGGGCTCCCGCGGCCCGGCCACGGTAAGGCTTCCTCCCTCCGTCTCTGTGCAGGGCACCGCACGTGCAGCGACGCCGCCTCCAGGACGCATCCCGCAGGCGGGGAAGGCGACGCCGCCTCTAAGAAGCAAAAGAAGAAAACCCGGAGCGGGGCTTCAGCGTCCAACGGAGGCGGGAAGGCCCCGGACAAGCCGGCCCCGGAGGAAGCCCCTCTGAGCGCGGAGGCCCAGGCAAGAGCGGGCCTCGGTCGGAAGGATGGGGTTCCCGGGTGCATTCTGGGCGCGAGGCCTCCAGCGGTGGCGGTCTCGGATGTGCGGAGTTAAGGCAGGAAGAGAGATGGGGTGGGGGTTTGGGGTTCCTGTGGGATAGGGATGGAGACCGCTGGGTCCTCTCTCAGCCACTGGCCCCAATCCATCACAGGCGGAGAAACTGGCTCGGGAACTGGCCTGGTGCGTGGAGCAGCTGGAACTGGGCCTCAAGACGCAGACACCCAGCCCCAAACAGAGTGAGGGCCCTTCTGTAGAGTTGTGGGGAGGTGACCGGTGACAATGCTGTGGCCTGCAGGTGCTGCCAGGGGGTGGGATGGTTACTTTTGAGTAGGAGGTGAGGATAGGGGAGGTCTCTAGCCCTTCGTTTCTATTTGCAGAAGAGAAGGCTATTGGGGCAATCCGAATTCTTCGCAGTGAAAGAACGCCCCTGCCCCGCAAGAGGCAGCTGATGCACTCCTTGTTTGGGGACTACAGGGCTCAGATGGAAGCCGAGTGGCTGCAGGCCTTGCGGGCTCTCAGGACTGGTGAGGAGCTGGGAGCCGGTTGACTCCGGGCTGCCTGGTTTAAGGGGTTAGGGAAGAAGAACCTAGGGCGTGACAGGAAGACTCCCAGGCAGCAGGGCTGGTGGGGGAAGGAGATGGCTGGGGAAAGCCCCGGGGGAGCAGGGAGAGAAAAAGCCCAAAGGGACCTCAGGAGGCCTTGGTGGGGGGCGGCGGGGGTAGGAGTGGGTGAATATCTCTTCGATTCTGAGTGGGATGTGATGGTGATACAAACCGTATCGTTTTGAGAACTAAATTAATTAATTTACACAAAGGGGTTAGAACTGTATGGGCACAGTCAATGTTAGCTGTTGTTACTCAGTCCTAACGATCTCTCTCCTCCGCCACAGCGGCCCACTCAGCCCAAGTGCAGCCTGTGGATGAGGCTGCCCGGAGGAAGAGCCGGAGGGTCTGCAGGCCTCGCCCAGCACGGCGAGCCAAGGCCACGCTGGACACTCCCGATGAGGAGTTCAGATTCAACTTCTTTTAGCCTCCACTACATCCTGGAACAGTCCGTCTCTGCAGGTGGTAGGGGAATTTGTCCTGATGCAGAGCCTTTCCAGGAATGCTTTGTCCGGCAGATGTTGATGGGTTGTCTGCCCCTGGCCGGTCAGTGAATCTGGTGCCGTGACTGTGGGGCCAGCGCACTGAGTACCGTCGGACCAGCACAAGACCCATTCGGATGATCGTCCCTCCTGTCGGGGGCGTGAGGCCCGTCAGAAAGGCTCCTGTAGCAAGCTGAAAGGAGTGCCGGCGGGCTGCGGGGAGAGCGTCTTACTCCGTGTTCGGGGTTAGACTAAGTGCCTGAGGGTGAGTGGGGAAGCTGCGTGCTTGCATCGGTGCTCACTTATGGAAGGGCATCCCGTCAAATGGCGCAGTGCTTGATGCCGTTATGTCACAGTGTCCTAATAAAACTTTTAATAAAAACAGATGAGGGTGTGTGCCAACTGCCCGTGTTAGATGAAGTGCCAACGATGCAGGCCTGTGATACTGACGGGTCCAGGCTCCCACCCCAGTGCTTGGTCCTTTGTCTATATGGCTTTCTTTCCTGAGCAAGTGTTGTCCTCTGCAGCCAGTGTGGCCCCGAGCATGCCAGGCTCGCGTCTCAGGCGCAGAGAGCATCTTGGGTTAACAATCCCGGCCAAAGACCTGACTGAGCGTCTGCGGATGACGTCTCTAAACGCTGCTGCCCCAAGTGACAGTCCCTGGACTTGGGCTGCCCTGAACCGGGTTTTCCAGGTGGCTCAATCCCCCTCGGCGGCTTCGATGCCATCTTTGCTGGCGTCTCCCAGACTTGCATCCCAGACCAGATTGACCTGGAACCCCCTGGCCGGCTGAACATCGCTGCTGTGATGCTCCATAGGCATTTCCAGTTTCTCCAAACCATTCGATGAGCTTCCAAATCTCCCTTTGTTTTCTGGTTTTCAGTGAATGGCAGTACTGCCCACCAGCAGATTAGGTTAAAGTCGGGGTCATTCTTTATTTTTTGGCGTCAGATGGGTCATGTGCCGATGGCATAACAAACTCTGAGGGAGGCACATCTCACACGACAGCACAAACACCCAGTCATCTCGCTCACGGGCTGCAAAGGGTCTGGGTCGTTCTCGATCGCTCTCTTTCTCCAACACGCACAGTCAGTCCTTCAGCTGGAATGTGAGCTCTGTCTTCACACCGAATCTGAAATCCTCTGTGTTTTCTCTGTCTTCGGGGCTCGGCCTCCTAGTCCCGGCCCTGTGTCTCACTCCAGCTGCGGCTACCGCGCCAGCCCTGGGCACGGCGAAGCGCGAGGCTCGCTCTGCGTCTTCCTCCCGGTGCCAGGCGCTGCCAGTCTGCCAGTCGGGCTGAGGCTCAGGCTGCAGGGCAGTGTCCATGTTTCTGTCAATGCCCTCACCTAGGATGGCAAGTGTGACTCTGAACAGGCTCCCGGGGCCCGGGGTTGGCGGGAACAGTGGGTGGCTTCCACCGCCCCCACCTCCCTGTGTGCTCTGGACCCAGGTTCTGGGGTACCTGGGGCAGCCTGGAGTGTTGGAGGAGGGACCCTGTCTTCACAGCTCCCCGAGTACTCTCTTTCTTTGTGAAGTTAGAGAAGGGACCAAGAGGTCACAGTGGATGCCGTTTTGTAAAATGTAATGTACATCAGGCCTCCCCAATCCCCGGTCCGCGGGCTGGTACCAGTCCGCGGCCTGTTAGGAACCGGGCCACACGGCAGGAGGGGAGCGGTGGGCAGGTGGGCAAAGCTTCCTCTGTGTCTGCAGCCGCCCCCAGCGCCAGCCTCACCGCCTCAGCCCCGCCTCGGATCACCAGGCACTAGATGCTCATGGGAGCGCCGGTCCCCGGTGCTCCAGACGTTGTGTGATGTACAAGTCGGTTTCCAGTAAAACAAACCGTTAGTTCTGCAAACGGTCATTAGTCCCTGCTCTGTTCCCTGCGGCCCATTCCGAGGACTGTATTTTTTTTCAGCAAAGGGAAGCTGTTCCCCTTACTTGAGTCCCTCTGTCTCCCAAAAAGTGGAGGTGCATACCCCAGGCTCGGGGTCACGCCCTCTGTCCATCAGGATTTCAGAGCCCCAGCAATGCCCACCTGCAACTGCACATTCCCTGGTGTCTTGGGGGCTCCCAGACAGCTCCCAGCCCAGTCTGTCCCCTTGCCTAAAGCTGGTCCCCTAGTCCTGAGCCCAGTTTCCCCTTCGCCTCTGTTCATGTGGATCCCACATGTGGGGAGATCCGGAAACAGGTGACAATGAGCCCCTTGCTCTGTGGCTTTTCTTTGAACGAGATAGTAGCTCTGCACTCGTCACTCACAATAACACGTGCGAAGGAGTGAGTGAAGAGCCAAGGCTGACGCCAGCCTCCGGCAGTCCTGGGGGTCATGAGCCCACGTTCAGTGCTGGAGTGTGGGGACGAGGGGAAAAGCAAAACAGAAGGAAACCTGGTGATAGAGGAGTGGTCTGGGATGTGGGGTGTGAAGTGAGATCACTGCATACCTCGTAAGGGAAGGTCTGCAGCATTTTATAATAGATTCTGCACACCGAGAAGATATTTCAAATGACATTCAGGCTCCTGAAACTGATGACTCAGTCCCTGATGCTACGGCCGAGCACACAGAGCGATTTTCTCACGAAGAGGGTAAGTGCTAAGGTTAGCGGGGGTTTTTTGTTTTGTTTTGTTTTGTTTTTTTTACTAAATATCTGTTTTCAATGTGTCCTTTATTTTTTTAAAAATAAAAGTAACACAGAGACCTTTTTGGTTCCTCCCCCCGGCATGGTGTTCCTCCGAGGTTTTGCCAGGGTGAAGAGGCACTTGGGGCAAAGATGCGGCTCTGGAGGCCAAAGTGGAGGTCTCTACGGCCGCTGTGCTGCCCCCGTGGGCCGTGGGAGACGGGAGAAAGGTGACGGGACTCTGCAGGGCACCGGCATGCTGGGCGTCGCGAGCTTGGCCTCCCTGAAGCTGTCACGCAGGTTCCTGGCCGGTAACCTGGGAGCTCCGCAGTCCACGGAGCCACAGGACTCAGCAGAAGGCGGCGGGCGGCCTCCCTGCGTGTGAAGAGGGTGCATCGAGGCTCGGAGTGCATGGCAGGGTCAGCGAAGGGGGTCCCGTGCCCACCCAGGTTTCCCAGTGAGTCAGCTGCATCAGGGAGCCGACGGGAACGACAGATGAGGTGCCCCTCACACCAACCGATGCCTCCCCCTCCTCCCAGGAGCAGCGACCTTGAATGCCAAGACCACAGTGATGGCTTTGGCTAAGAGGTGGAAACAGCCACGGCAAAGACCTCTCTGAAAGTGTTTCGCTGGAGGATGCAGGTGGCTGTGCTAGTATAGTTGATGAAGAAGAGTAAGGAGCGGAGAAAACAGAAGGTGAGGGAGACGAAGAGGATGTAGCTGAGAGTCCGGTCATTGGCT
The DNA here is from genome assembly GCA_004027375.1 of Macroglossus sobrinus. Classification (NCBI taxonomy): domain Eukaryota; kingdom Metazoa; phylum Chordata; class Mammalia; order Chiroptera; family Pteropodidae; genus Macroglossus; species Macroglossus sobrinus. The sequence continues at coordinate 8,101 of PVKZ01008806.1, forward strand.
GTGACTGGGGGACTGTCTTGGGGCTTCACAGAGGCCCCAAGGACCACAGCTGGAAGGCAGAGAAGCAGAAAGCCATGTTGGTCACAGCCTTCCCCAGATTCCTCAAAAGTCAGGAAGGTCACAGCCTTTGGGGATAGCATTCTTTTTTCCCGCTTGAAGGTTGATAATCTGGATGCTTCACACATGTCTGTATCTGATGAGAAAAGTTAGATGCAGTGTCTAGGGTTCAGTAATTCTTACAGACTCACAGCACCAATGTGCGGTCACAGCAAAAGTGTGGAGATATTGGTGCACCCAGGCAGAGGTGCAGGAAAGCTGTCTCATGCGTCATTTTAGGTTTACACTCCTTATGGTTTTATAGAAGAAATAGGATTTTCTTTTCCTCTTTTACAAGGGGTATACTTTTGTTGATCATCACGGAATACTCTTATATGTGTAGGCACATAAATATTATTTCTCATGGCGTGTTCTCAGTGCCCACACATCCCTGCCTTCTGACAATAATTGGTTTTGAAAACCACCCCTAACTGAGTATTGGGATGATATGAAGCAGTTTTTGTCAAGTGCGGTGTGTGCACTATGGTATGTGCTTTCATTTTTTGGTAGGTGCATGCTGAACTATTGTGGGTCTGTAACCTACAATGTTCTCAGTACAAGACGTGAAACGAATATGGTAAACTCTGTGTAATTGTTAAGTCTACATGTTCGTGTTCGGATATTCTTTATGTCACTCTTTTTACTATACTTGGAAACTTTTTAAATGACTTCAGTAAAAAAAAAGTCTGCCTAAATAAATTTTCTTAAATTGAACAATGTGCATTCATTTCTTATTCTCCTTAGTTGAGGTGAAGCAACATAAAACCCTAGTTGAAGAACAAGATCTAGTGTGCAAGTTGGGAGTGGGGGGTTGGGGTGGGGGGAGCGGGTTGGGAGGAGACTATCTCCTGCCGCCGTGTGCTGTGTGTCCTGGGGATAACACCAGAGCAGAAGTGACCAGAGAAGTCTTCTGCTACCATCAAGTATACATCTTGGAATAATACAGAGCTTGCTTTGCAGAAGACACTTGGTTATAAAAGTCCCAAAAAATGTGTTTTTTTTTTTTTTTGCAAGAACAAAAATGGGGTGAGACTGTAAATGCAGAATATGTTTTATGGGTAGAGTCAATTTTTTCCATTACTCGGGAAATGAGCAGACTGTACGAGTCATATTACAGTTTCACCACCATCACGGCCACCAGGGGTGTGTTGGGAGGACCCCAGAGGGCTGGCCAGCCGGGAGGAGCTTACAGCCTGAGACCTACACCGGGAGTAGAATGGGCATCCCTAGTGCTCTGGGTCCTGCAAGACCTGAGGTGGCTGAAGGCAGAGGAGTGGGGACTTGGTTGAGGACACAGCTTTGCCCAAATCACTAATTGTTGTGTTTGTATTTTCTTTATTTTATAGCTCATCTTATTAGTGTTTATTTTTACGAAATAGGGGTGTTATAATAGTAAATGAGACTGTGAGAGCAATGGGCCTGATAAAGATTCTCTGCATTGTGCCGATGCCAGAGGCTTCATTTTCTAGGCTGCGGGAACCGTGGCAGGTCTATGCAGAGGAAGGATTAGATCCCTAATTAAGAAAGATCAAGCTGGTCCATGGGTGGAGTTTGGAATAAACGAGAAACAGACAGGAGGCAGGGAGCCCAGTGGGAAGACTGATGAGAGGTGGTGCTGGCCTGAACTGAGGCAGGGAACACAAGTTTGGAGAAGAGCAGAGGCGTAAAATCCAGAGGGGGGCCTTGGTCAATACTGTCCTGAGGATGAAGCTGGCACAGATGCGAGTAAGCACTTAGGGGAACTTTGGCTATTTGGACACTGATAGGAGAGTTCATTCTGCTAAAAGGAGACTAGTTCCTAAAATTTGGATTTATCTGGCCCTGGAAGGTAGAGGAAGGACTAAAGGAAAAAGGGAGGGAGAGTGCCGATCATGTGTTGGGCAGAAGCTAATGTGCACCACCTCACTGAACCCTGACAGCCCCCGGACAGGGAGCGGTTATCCCCATCTGACAGATGAGAAAGCAGAGTTTTCATTTCTTTGCCTGAAGTCACACCGCTAGTAGGTGGAGGGGCGAGAACTCAGCTCTGTGCCTGTTTGGGCCCAGGCACTCCCCCACAAATAAACTGCCACCCTCAACTCTAATCAGAGTGGCCAGGAAGCTCTTGCCAGTTGGTACCTCAGAGGAAGGGAATATCGGCAGAAGAAGGCTGGTGCTCTGGCTTAAAGAAGAACAGATTTTAAAGAGCCACACGATGGTAGAGAGTAAAAGTGGGGAAGTCTATTTTATAAAAATCTGAAGCTGGTTGTATTTCTGTGTGGGGCAGGGCCATCTTCTCTCCTCCATCCCCATCTCCAGCTACTTGACCAAGTCCCACAACAAAAACAAAAATGGTATATGGCAAACTGGACTATGAGATAATGCAGATTTTCTTCAACTAGAGTGAGAAAGCTTCAAGTCAAAGCTGCAAAGATTATTTGGATTACTCGATTTGTGCAGGATCCCGGATGAGTGAAGATCCTGGACTCAGAACTGTGTTAGATTCAGGCTTCAGTGTAAATACCTGTAAAATGGAAAGAATACGTTTCCTGCATCATCTAGCAAATGGAAGGAATACATTAGATGCCACATGTGAAGGGACTAAAACACAATTTATTTCAAAGAGACAGTACTAAGAATGGACTAGTATTTTAATGAATAGGCAATGCCCTTATGGCAAGGATATGCTCTTCTCTGCTGCAATTTTGTGTATACTTTGAAAATAACACAAGGGTTTAGCTCATAAAATATTATTCCTTATCCTCTGCTGTTATCTAATGTATATTTTGAAAAGGACACGTACGTTTCAGGTCATGAAACGTTCTTCTTTATCCTCTGCTGCCGTCTCGTGAGCATTTCGAGAATACTCCACAGTTTACTCATAAAACGTTATTCCTTAGGTCATGAAATTTTACTTCTTATCCTTTGCTGCCATCTGGTGGCGCTTTTAATGATAGCAGCAGAATGTGGATAATTGACACGTTGTTTCTTATGCTCTGGTTTTATATGCTGGGGATTCTGCAAATAGCACCTGAATAGAGGTCATCGAGTGTGGGTAATTACTATTCCTTGTCTGCTGCCATCGGCGTGAACTTATGAATAACATGAAAGTGCTGCCCATGAAGATATTTCTGCTGTGATGGTGAGCAGAGCCCTTAGGGCTGTGAAACGCTCATCTAGGCTCGCATCTCGTACGCTTTTGGGGAATAACCCGCAGTTTAGGTCATGAACGTGATTCCTTGTTCTCTGCTGCCGTCTGGAGGACATTTTTGGAATAGCAGCAGCGTGTAGGGAATCCAACCGTTGTTCCTTATGCTGCGGTGTAATCTCGTGGCCATTTGGCAAAATAGCCCCAGAGTTTGGGTCATGAAACGTGATTCCTTGTCCTCTGCTGCCGTCCCGTGGACATATTAGGAATAGCAGCAGAGCGTAGGGAGTCGAAACGTTATTCCTAATGCTCTGGTGTTATCTCGTGGGCATTTAGCAAATAGCACCAGTTTCCGTCCTGAAACATTATTTCTTATCCTTTGCTGCCATCTCGTGGAAATTTTCGGGATAGCAGCAGGGTGTGGAGAATTGACCCGTTATTCCTTATGCTCAGGGTTTATATGCCGGGGATTTTGCAAAGAGCACCTGAATAGAGGTCATCGAGTGTGAGTCATTACGAATATTCCTTGTGTGCTGCCATCTTCGTGAACTTATGAATAACGTGACAGTGCTGCTCATGAAGATATTTCTGCTGCCTTTTCATGTTCATTTTGCAAATAACAGCCGGCAGATCACTGAGCACACGAGACTCCCTGAGCCCCTGGCCGCCTGTCCTGGGGCACGGGGTACAGGGCATGGCGCACGTGGCACGAACTGCCTCCCCTAGATGGCCCCCGGGCCCAGCCCGCTCGCTCGCTCGCTCGCTCGCTTTCTTGGGGCTCTGGGGCAGGTGGCCGCGCCCAAGGGCTTATCCGACGGCCACGCGCCCTGCGTCCTCGCCCATTGTCGCCTCCTGTCCTGCAGCCAGCCCTGGCCAGTATCCTCTCTCCGCTCCGGGCCCTTCCCTTGCTGGGCTTCGCGGGGCCGAGCGCCAAGGATCGCGGCCTCTCACATCCGCTGAGAGTGCGCCGGCGTCCGCGGGACGTTAGACCCGCCGCCGCCACCAGCCGCCCCGTCGCGACCCGCTCAGTCCCGCTCCTACTGAGGCCTCGAGGCTCGGCCGCCACGTTTCTGCCCGCCCTTGTCACCCGACAGCCAGGTGCCCTCGGACCACGCGCGAGGCCGCCCCGCAAAGCCGGGACGGGAAGCGGGACCCGCCAGCCGGGTGGAGACACACGAAGGTGCGCGCGCGTGCGTGGCGAGAGGCCCCTCGCCCCCGACAGTCTGCAGCGAACCGCCACAACACCCTCTCTCACACACACACGCACACACACAAGCGCGCACGAACACTCCAGGGAGCCCGTGCATCCTTCCTTTCCGCGGAGGGACCCCCGGCAGGACTCTGAGTAAAACGAGACTCCCTGAACACCTGGCGGCTTGTCCCCGGGCACGGGGCACGGGGCTCGGGGCACGAAGCGTCTCCCTGCCCGAGCCCAGCCCCGGCACGACTACCCTCCGCTGCGGAAGCGGCCTTTTGACGGCATCCGCAGGCTCTCGGGGTGACAGTCGGGGTCCGGCTCTGCGCGTCAGGCCACGGTCTGCGTGTCCCTTCCTGCTCTCTGACGGGGAAGGCTCGGGCTCGCGCTCTCTGGCTCGCGGGATCTCCTTTCTCGTCTCTCCCTCCGTCTCCGTCCCTTTCCTCCTCACCGTCTCTCTCACTTTGTGTGCGATGCCAGCGAGGCCCCGCGACCCTCCCCTTCCCCGGCGACCCGTCTCCAACCCCACCTCCGGGGCTCGCACCAGGCATCCCGCCCCGGCGACCCGTGTTCTCCTTTCTCCTGCCCTCCCGGTCACTCCGTCTGTGGGTTTCTCCGTCCCTCTGTCTCTCAGCTCGCACTCTGCCTGTCTGTCTATCTGTCTGTCTGTCTGTCTGTGTCTCTTGATGGAGAGAATCTATGTGAAGGCCAGGGCAGCGGACTGGGCGGGTCCCCGATCTCGGTGGAAGGCGAGGGCTGCGTCCGCCCGAAGCGATGCCTCCGGGTATGACCAGGGGCTCCGCGTGTGTTTGGGCAGGTCGGGCACGGCTTGGCGACGAGGGCGGAGGTGCGGTGTGCGTCTGGCTGGGGCCGGGACGGGCAGGGCCCGGCCGGGACGTGGCACGGCGGCACCTGCCTAGGTGTGCAGGTGGCCGAGAGATTAGCAGGACACAGCCGCGTCGGGGCAGGAATCGGGACATGGGTGGCCCGGGGTCTCGGCGCTCCCGAGCTGCCAGATTGCCCACACGGACCTACGGCATGGCCAGCAACACGCCGAGGCCCGGGATGAAGGGGAGATGCGGGCGACCCCCTTCCCCCTGACCCGAGCTAGCCGTACCTGCAGCGATGGAGGGCTCAGAGCACGAGTCGACTCTCCCCGGCCAAGGGTGTTCGCCGCGACTCCTCAGGGGCCCCTCTCCCCGCAGCGCGGCGACACCGTGGGAGTCACGCCGCCAGGAGCCGGGCGCGGATGGCAGAGCGAGCTCTCGTCACACGCCCGGCGCAGCCACCGCCACCGCTGCGGCA
>PVKZ01008807.1:0-13897 GCA_004027375.1 Macroglossus sobrinus
AGGGGCATAGTCCTGAGAGTGGTTCAGCAGCAGGCCCAGTTTTGCCCCAGCCTGTGCCCCTCTGGGGCCACCTGTTAAGATTCATCAAGCAACCCACAGATATTGTGCTCATGGTGACCTCAAGAAACCACACCAGAAACCTAGATCAGCTGCCACAAGTGTGAGTCTTGGAGCTGCTCAGCAAGGAACACCGGACTCAATGAGGACACATCTGAATTTGGCTTGGGTAGGCCACAATCTTCGGGAGACAGGGTTTCAGGAAATCTTCTGGATGGAACGACCTCTGTTATTCAGTTTGATGATGTCTCAGCTATGACAGAGCTTAATCTGCACACCTGAATGGGGAGGGTTCATCAGAAAAATAATGGATACTGCCAGTATTTCTTGAAAGAAAGCCTCACTTGGCCCTTGGTCTTACAACTCAGTGTCCCCCTGCAAGTCCCTGGTACCCCCCTCTCCTGAAGCCGACCAGGTGCTGATGCTCAGAGCAAGCAAGTTCATTACCACAAAATTCCACTCACAAATATGGCCCCTTTAAGAGGTGTTTGAAGCTGTCAGTTGTGGCTGCTGTAGCCTCTGTCTCACTTACCTACTCAGAACCAGGACACCTCGTGTCTTTGCCCCCTCCTAGCTCCAACCATTGGTGGGTGATTTCTTATTTCTGTCCCTAGTCGTAGAGCTTCTGTTAATCTAGACTTCCAAGCAACTCTGCTTGGTGTTTGTTCCATGTATCCACCTCAACTTTGATGTGGTCACAAAAGGGGTGAACAAAATTTCTATCATTTATGACATTTTGTTTCTCATTTTCCATCTCTCATTTCAAATCAAAAGCTAGAAATGACTAAACTTAGTGTAAAAGACATGTCAAAAGCTGAGATAGGCTGCAAACTATGCCTTTTGCTACAAATAGGCATGTTATGAATCAAAGGGTAAATCTTTTAAGAAAATTAAAAGTGTTACTCCAGTGAAAGCACAAATAATAAGAAATGAAAATAGCCTTATTGATGATATGGAGACAGTTTTAGTGATATATATATTTCAAACCAGTTATCACATTCCTTTAAGCTGAAGTCTAATCCAGAGCAAGCCCCTCTCTTTGAGTCTCTGCATCCTGAGAGAGGTAAGAAACTTCAGAAAAAGAGTTTGAAGTTAACAGAGTTTGGATCATGAGGTTTAAGAAAAACAGCTATCTCTATAACATAAAAGTACAAAGTAAAGCAGCAAGTGCTGATGCAGAAATTACAACAGGTTATCCAGAAGATCTAGCTAAGATAATAAATGTAGGTAGCTACAATAATGTACACATTTTCAGTGTGGGAGAAACAACCTTATACTGAAAGCAGATTACATCTGAGATTTTTATAATTTGAAGAGAGAAGTCATTGACTGGTTTCAAAGATACAAAGGACAGGCTGACTCTCTTATTAGGGGCTAATGCAGCTAATGACTCTAAAGTGAAAGAAAAGCTTATTTACCATTCCCCAAATCCTAAGGCCTTTAAGAAAGATGCTAAATTCACTTTGCCTGTGCTCTATAAATAGAACAGCAAAGCCTGGATGGCATAACATTTGTTTATAACATGTTTGACTGAATATTTTAAGCTCACTGTTGAGATCTACTGCTAGAAAAAAATATTTCTTTCAAAATATTACTGCTCATTGACAATGTACTTGATCACTTAAGAGCTCTGATGGAGATGTACAATAAGATTAATGTTTTTATGTCTGTTAACACAACATCCATTCTGTAACCTGTGAATTTTCAAGTCTTCTTATTTAAGAAATATATTTTATAATGCTATAGTTACCATATTTGATGATTTCTTTGATGGATCTGGGCAAAGTAAATTGAAAACATTCTGGAAAGAATTCACCATTCTAGATATAACTAAGAACATTAGTGATTCATGTAACAGGTCAAAATATTAACAATAAGAATTTTGATTTAATTGATTCTAACCCTCACAGATGACTTTGAGGGGTTCAAGACATCAGCGGTGAAGGTGAAAATAACAAGAGAACTAGAATTAGAAGTGAAGCCTGAAAATATAATCAAATTGCTACAATTCATAAGAAAAAAAAATTAAGAAATGAGAATTTGTTTCTTATGGCTGAGCCCAGAAAGTGGTTGCTTGAGATGGAAACTACTGCTAGTGAAAATGCTGTGAAGATGTCTAAATGACAACAAAAGAATTTGTATATTACACAGAGTTAGTTGATAAAGCAGCAGCAGGGTTTGAGAAGATTGACTTCAATTTTGAAAGCAATTCTGTGGGTAAAATGTTATCAAACTCTATTGTATTCAATAAAGAAATCATTCATTAAAGAAGAGTCAATTAATTTGACAAACTTCATTGTTATCTTATTTTAAGAAATTGCCACAGCCAGCCCAACCTTCAGCATCCACTATCCTTATTAGTCAGTAGCTATCAACATTAAGGCAATACTTTCCATTAGCAAAAAGATTATGACTCATTGAAATCTTTGATAATGGTTAACATTTTTAGCAATAAATATTTTTAATTAAAGTATGTACATTGTTTTTTGACATAATGCTATTACATACTTAATAAAACACAGTATAGTATGAACATAACTTTTGTATGCATTAAGAAACCCTCCCAAAATGTATGACTTCTTTCCTGCTGTATTCATTTTAGTGTTTTGGTCTGGAATTGAACCCACATTATTTCTAAAGTATGCCTGTATTGGTAGCCAAGAGATCAGGTAAAAGGTAAATAGGGCATGACTCATGCCTTCCATAGGTCAGTATATGCACTAAAGAATGAAGCTGGGCATCATTCTTGAACTTTTTGAAGCTGAACTTTTTGTCCGAACCCAGCGAGTTAGAAGCAGTAAAAGCAGAGTGAATTGCCATTTCAAATAATGGTGTAATGGGAAGCTCCCACTGCCTTTTTACAATAAAGCCACCAAATCACTGCAGAAACGAAGAGCCAGAGTCTGAGCATCTGTCCCACAGAGGGCACGAATTCCAGCTTACAATATAATAATAAAAAATATAGGTTACATTTAGTCAGGTAAAACATTTTTTATCTTTTCCATCTCCCCTTCTTTTCTACACTGAACCTGGAGTAAAAAGATGTAGCCAATCAAGTTATGGAGGAGATGGAACAGGAGGATTAAATATAGGTCATTCCATCTTTTCACTTTAAGTTTTTGAACCTAATTTAGTATCTTTGTGTGGAAATGACGATTGAATTGTGAGATTCAAATTTTTCATTCTGATTAGACTAGTCTTCTTAATATAAGATTGTTTTAAAACCTGACATTTTCTAGGCAAGCTAGAGGATCATCTAAAGAAATTTTGCAAGAATAGACATCTTATGGAATAGATCTTAAAGATAATAATATGAGAAAATATACGGATGGTATTACTTTACTTCATCTTATTCAATAAATTAATCTACTGTGAAATATTATTTAAATATTTCAAAATATAAAATATTTTTAAAGAAAACAGCAATGTATTAATTCTACTCAACTATTATATCTTCTTTTTAAAATTTATTTAATTGATTGGCAAAAGGACATATCTATGGCAAAGCTTCTCTGTAGATGCTATAAACACTTAAAAGTAGGTCTCACTGAATAAATATGATATTAATAAGCAAAATTTGTATCAACAATATTTTTGGATGAGTGATTTTCCCTCTTTATTGTCTTAGAAAGAATAGATAAAACGATGATGCTATTGAAGAGAAAAATTAGATATGGTCCATGGAAAGCCAATCATGAAAACTTTATTTGGACTTATTCAAAATAAAGTATCAGATTATAGCTTTAAAAATACTTCCTTTTTTTTTCAGAATTCAATTCTATAATAAGAAAAAATACACACATTGAACGATATAGTTTATTTGTGAAAGAGTTAAGATATTATGTTCTCTGGTCAAATATACATGCAAATATTTACATATGTAATGTGTTCTCAAAATACAGCATTACGTTATGGTTACTTTTTATGTTCTCTCTCTCCCTTTAATAGACCCTGACCACCTTTTAACAGAACTTGTGAATTATTCATTTATTCAGCACATTGCCTTGACCCTGGCACATGATGAGTACCACAGAAATGGTTTAGACTGAATGAATGAATGGATGAATGAATTATTGAAATCACTTACTGAACATTTCTGCTTGTAGACATGAGCTGGAATGAGATAAATATCATTAATTTAAGAGGATCTCAAGCCTTTAACTTACTTAGAAGTCAATATTCCTGTAGAAGCAAGGATCATGTTTCAGTGATTATTGTATATATTTCTATATCTAGCACTATACTATAAACATAAAAGGTCCTCAATAATAGTCTATGCATTGTGTTAAATTCAACGGAGCAAATACAGTACAGGTTTGCTTTCATGCCTATGGCTTATACTGCTCTTCAAGTAGACTGCTCTATTGTATACTAGCTGGAGTTCCATCCAGGAGTTCACACAGGTATACACATCAGGAGTAAAACATAAGAAATAATGGAAGCCAGTGTCATTGTGATCAGCAGGATTCAGGTTATAATCCTTTTCACCTCTTGTAACTTTCTCACTTCATAGCACAATTAGAGGCTACAAATTGCAGTCAAAATGTTTTTAATGTGAATATTATTGTCACTCAAATACATCAGGTGATTTCAGATTTCTTAATTATTTCAAAACTACTCAACCTAGCCACAGAGGTTTAGATTGAGAAATAAATGACATTAATTCTACTTCTGTATTTGTCACTAAGTCAAGGGAAAACAATCTTCTATGTCTCATACATTGATTTATCCTTACAAAGTAAGAAACCATTGATTTCTACCCATTTCTTCATAAATTTATAAAAAAAATTAACAAATTTGGAAGCCAGATGCTAGCCATTGACATATGTTTTCACACATCATTTTTTATTAGCTTGATCCCACATTTTTCTAAATGAGTACCTTTGGAGTACCTTCCCCATTTAGCAGATTCTTAATTTTGTGGTATATAATTAGTGAATGATTTGCATTCAGCATTAAGGGTTATCATTCCTGGACCAATACAAACCTGAAGGAAGTTATTCTTGGGCTTATGTAGTGATTTAAAAAAAAAAAGTAGAATCTTGTAAAAAAAGTTATATCCCTGATTAAATATCACTAATCACAGAACTCTTGAGAGCCATACACATTTTCTGAACATTTTTTGTAATAATATGACAGTCCACCAAACTACTTATACAATAAAAATTTAGATTATTATTGAAAATGAGTGTTGGTTGAACAGCAGGTACTCTGTTCTTGTTCCTGCTTTACATCTAAAGTCCAGGATGGAAGAGATAGAATGTGTTTGTGATAGAATGAATTTTTTCTTCCATGCATCTTAGAATATATTATTCCACTCTGCAAAGCTGAAAGAAATAAGATTGATAAATTTTGTGTAGTGTATCTTTTCATTCTTTAAGATTTTCACCTCTGGCACAAATATTGACTTAAATATTGCAATTCACAGACGATGAACCAAAATTTGTTGTACAGTATGAAGAAATAGCACTTGGGGGAAGAATTTGGCACTATAAAGCATTCTATATTTCTTTTAATTTAATTGGGTACAATGATATATTTAATTGTTATCTGGACCTTTAGTGTTAAATACAAAGATGTGTATGTCTTTCTTTGAACTTTCAGGCCACTTAGTGTTGGTCTCCTGTTAACTTACAAACTGATGAAAAGCACATCTAGTAAAAAGTAACTTATCTGAATCCAAGAACACAAAACAGTTCTAAGTGGCTAGAAGTTTTCAATCTGAGATTTAATCAGGAATTTACTGAATGTTTCCATTAATAGTATAACTACATCAGATTGATTACATCAACTAAGTTAAATAGGTTGTTGCAGTAATATCAATGCAGATTGTAGTGGGTTTTCAAGATCCTATTTCTTATGAAAAAAAAAATAAAAATAAAAACATAAACACCTAAGAATAGTACCTACCTTATCCAAGATCTTCCTTTCTTTTTCTTGTCTTCATGCATGAGACTTAACCAAAATTCCAGGAATATAAATACTAATGAACTATTAAAAGTAACAGTATAATACATGTTTTTTTTTAATTCTTAACACTTGTTCTGTACAATTATTAAAGTGAAACTTGTGAAAGCATGCTATAGAGCAGTACCTTATCCTGAAAATAGGTGTGTGCAAAATTAATTTTTTGTGGCTAGTTTGGATGAATTTTTAGGAAAGATATTGAGCTAGTTCTCCAAATTTTATGTTACATTATGAACTATTATAAACTTACATAATATTCATAAATGTTAATTCTGAGAAAAAGAATAATAGTAGACATCTAATTTTATTTGAGAGCTCATATGAGATCTTTTATGAAGATATGCAATCTGACAATTGTAAAAATGAATAAAATTTAGCTAGTCAAAGAGTGAGGGAAAGTGTGCTGTAGGAAGATGGCATAAATGAAAATACAAATGTGAAAAAGTATTTGGCATTTTTTAGAAATTGAAAAATTATTAATATGACTGAAGCACAGGGAATAAAATGAATAGTAGTTTGGGGTAAGGTTGGAGAAGTGAATAGAGGCCAGATCCTGAAGGATCTTGTAGGTCATGCTAAGGACTCCATATTTTATTCCTAGATGCAATGGGAAACAACAGGTAGTAAGTTGAAACTTGGTATTAAAAGATTTTTTTTCTTTTGACTACATTGGTAAGATAAATTGGGCAGAGCACAAGAAAGAATTTAGGAGGAATATTAGGAATAATTGCAGTCTTCCAGGCTAGAGAGTCTGGTGACTTGGATTAGAGTTTTTATAGAGGATATAGGGTAAAGTAAATTAAGTCAAGAAATACTATGAACATATAGGCATCAGGATTTGATGATAGATTAGATAAGTGGATGCAAGAATGAAGGACATGTAAGAACAAGGCTCCAGTGGACAACAGAGGGAATGACAAAGACTTCTGAATATCCTCTGCTCCACAAAAACAATGAGAACACTGGCACGATGTATCAGAGTAAACTTTTTAGAACTCTAGATATTAACCAAAGACTTCCAACCATTCATAATTTTTTTTCAAGAAAAGTGGCTTAATCCTGGAAAGAATAGTCCAATTTCTGGCATTTTAACTTGCCTTATTTTTCTTTCTCCAAACTCAGCTTTACAGAAGCCTTGGTAACCAGTCTGTAAATAGTTCACCCCATTAATATTAGCCAAAGGTTTCAAGGATTTTCAAGAATTAAAGGCAAAATTTGCATGTTAATTTTAAAAGATAAAAATTGACCCTTATGTCATACACAGAAAGTAACTCAAAATAGATCATAGTCATAAACATAAAAGCTAAAAGTATAAGATTTAAAAAACAATATTAGATAAATTCTTAGTAACTTGGGTCAAGAAAAAGTTGTTAAAATAGACATAAAATCTCAAACCATGACAAATTTATAAATTGGACTTCATTAAAATTAAAAGTGTTTGCTTTTCAAAAGACACTGCTAAGAATGTGCCCCAAACTGCTGGTAGGACTTTAAATTGGTGCAACCACTATGGAAAACAGTATCAGGTTTCTCAAAAAACTAATAATTGATCTACCATATGATCCAGCAATCCCTCTACTGGGTATTTACCCCAAATACTTGAAAACTCATATCCGAAAAGACATGTGTACACCAATGTTCAGAGCAGCATTATTCACAGTGAACATGACATGGAAACAACTGAAATGTCCTACAATATATGATTGCCTAAAGAAGCTGTGGTGCATATATACAATGGAATATTACTCAGCCATAAAACTAGATAAAATGTTGTCATTTTTGACAACATGGATGGACCTCAAGACAATTATGCTAAGTGAAATAAACCAGAAATATAAAGAAGAAATCCACATGGTATCACTTATATGTGGGATATAAACCTAAAAGCAACAAATGAAAAGGACAAACAAACAACAGAGACTCATGGACATAGACTACAGGCTAGTAGTTACCAGAGGACTATAGACTAGTAGTTACTATTGGGGTGTGAGGGGAGATAGATGGGGTAAAGGGAGTCAAATATAAATTTTAGGGGGAGGGAAAGTGCATAAAGGGGGTCAAATATATGATAGCAGAAGGAAACTGGACTTTGGGTGGTAAATACACAATAGAATATACAGATGTCAAATGATAATGTACACTTGAAAATTATATAATTGTATTAATCAATGTTACCTTAATAAACTTAATTAAAATTTTTTAAAAAGAAAGTGCCAAAAAGATTCTGAAAACATATCAGACAGAAGATTTGTATTTAGAATATGTGCATGCGCTTACAACTTAGTAATAAAACAAACAAACCAATTTTAGAATAATTTGCATAGTATATAAAAAAACATTTAACTTAAGAAGATATGTGAATAACACATAAGCACAGGAAAAATTGTTCATACTGTCCATTGGAATTAGAATGATTAAATTTAAAAATACTAACAATACCAAATATTTTGATGGACTTGAACAATAACACATTTCTGGAGGAAAGACAACCCATTCAAGTTAATTTAGAAAACGATTTGGCAGCTTCTTAAAAAGCTAACTATACATTTACTGAATAACATACCAATTCTATTTCTAGGTGTTCACCAAAGAATAGTGAATTATAACATAAAACTTATATACAAATATTCTTAGTAGCTTTATTTACAATAGCCAAAAAAATGGAAACAACCAAAATGTTTATCAATTGATGAATAAATTAACAAAGTGTGGTAAATATGCACAATGGAATGCTATTCAGCAATCAAAGGAGACAAACTACTTATGCACACAATAATGTGAATGAATCTTAAAAGCATTAAGCTAATTGAAAGAAGCCAAACATAAAACACTATATACTAAATGATTTTATTTATATTCAATTACAAAAAAAGGTAACATAATAGTGATAGCAGACAGCAGTTACAGGGGGCAAAAGGGTAAGTGAGGGAATCCACTGAAATATAAAATTAAGTTTCCATGAAATAGTCATGTGTAAAAGTCAAGTAGCTGGCTATATCAATTCATGGCTCAGAAAAGAGATTTAGATTAGTGTTATAATGAGGGAATTACCAGTATGTAAGTACTTCTTGAAACCAAGAAGAGTATATAAAACTACTTTGAATAGGAATGTAGATCCAAAAAAGGGTCAAGATAAAACTTTGAAGCACTTCAGCATCTGTAAGTTATGTGGAGAACCCACAGTGAGTTATACCAATGAGCTAAAAACATAATCCATACAGGCAGATAATAGAAATGTATGCCTATCTCTCCCTTAACTGTATGATAAGACAAATAAACAAATAAGTAAGAGAAAAAGAGAAAACAAATCTTGTGACAATTTTTAACCAAATGTACTGTGTTGGATAGTATCTCCTTCATCCCAAATTCATGTATTTTCCAGAACTTCATAATGTGATTTTACCTTGAACATAACCAATTTTGTCTGATCTCAAAAGCTAAGCAAGGTCAGGCCCAGTTAGTATTTGGATGGGAGACCACCTAGGAAGACCGGGTGCTGTAGATGTGTAATTAATTAATTAATTAATTAATTAAATATGATTTTATTTGGAAATAGGGTAATTGAAGATACAGTTAATTAAAACGAGGTCATACAAAAATTGGGTAAGCCTCATATCAAATATGACTAATGTCTTATAATAAGAAGAGAAGAGACACAGAAGGTGAATCCCATGTGACAATGGAGGCATAGATTGAGGGATGCATTTATAAGCCAAGGAACACAAAATATTGCTGGCAACTACCAAAAGCTAAGACGAGCCAAAGAAGAATTCTTCCCTAGAGAAATCATTGATGGCAAAGCCCTGCTGACCACTTTATTTCAGAAACTAAATTTTTTGTTGTTTTATTCATATTTATATTTATATTTATGATGAAATTGGTTAACAAAATTCAATGTTTCAGCTGTACACTTTAACAGTAAGATTATATATATACACACACACACTTTTTTTTACACTGTGTGTTCAATTCCATAGTTAGATTTCTTTCTGTCGCTACATATTTGACCCACTTTACTCATCTAAATTCTCCGCCCCCAACTCCTTACCCTCTGGTAGCCACAGGTCTATTGTCCATGTCCATGAGGCTCTGTTTGTTTGTCGTGTTCATTTGTCGCTTTTAGGTTTACATCCAACATGTAAGTGCTATCATGTGTTTTTCATCTTTTTCTGTCTGGCTTATTTCACTTAGCATGATTATCTCGAGATCCATTCATTTGGTCACAAATGGCAGCATTTCATTTCTTCCTATGGCAGAGTAATATTCTATTGAATATATGGACCACAGCTTCTTTAGCTAATCATCTATAGTAAGACACTTTGGTTGCTTACATGTCCTGGCCACTGTGAATAATGCCGCTATGAACATTGGTGTGCAAATATCTTTTTGGATATGGATTTTCAGGACCTTGAGGTAAATACCCAGTAAAGGGATTGCTGTAGCATATGGGAGATCAATTCTTAGTTTTTGAAAAACCTCCAAACTGTTTTTCATAGTGGCTGTACCAGTTTGCAGTCACACCAGCAGTGTATAAGAGTTCCATTTTCTCCGCATCCTCTCCAACATTTGTTATTACTTGTCCTGTTGATTATAGCTATTTTAACAGGTATGAGATGGTATCTCATTGTGATTTTGATTTGCATTTTCTAATAATTTATGATGTTGAACAACTTTTCAAATATTTATTGGTCATTTGTGTGTCCTCTAGGGAGAAGTATCTGTTCAGGTTCTCTGACCATGTTTTGATTGGATCATTATTTTTGTTGTTGTTGTTGTTAGTGTTATTGTTGCTATTTAGTTGTATGAGTTATTTGTATATTTTGGATATTAAGCCCTTATCAAAGATGTTGCTTGCAAATATATTTTCCCATCAGATGGTTACCTTTTTACCTTGCTGATGATTTCTTTTGCTGAGCAGAAGCTTTTTAGTTTGATATAGTCCTATTCATTTATTTTAGTTTTTACTTCCCTTGCATTTGAGGTCAAATTCATAAAATCCTCTTTAAGTCCAAGGTCCTTGAGTTTAGTTCCTATGTTTTCTTCTATTTGTTTTATTGCTTCAGGTTTTATATTCAGGTCCTTAAACCACTTAGAGTTAATTTTGTTGTGTGGCGATAGACAACAGTCTAGATTCCTCCTTTTGCAGGTGGCTTTCCAGTTTTCCCAGCACCATTTATTGAAGAGGCTTTTTTTTTTCTCGACTGTACGTTTTTGGCTTTTTTGTTGAAAATTATTTGCCAATGTAAATGTGGGTTTACTTCTGTTCTCTTGATTCTGTTCCACTGGTCCATGTGTCTGTTTTGCTGCCAATATCATACTGTTTTGATTACTGTCACTCTGCAGTATAATTTGAAGTCAGGTAGAGTGATGCCTCCAGCCTCGTTCTTTTTTCTAAGGATGGTCTTGGCAATTCAAGGTCTTTTCTGCTTCCATACAAATCTGATGATTTTTTTTTGTTCTATTTCTTTAAAAAAATGACAATGGGATTGATGGGGATTGCATTAAATCTATATATATCTTTAGGTAATATGGTCATTTTAACTATGTTGATTCTTCCAACCCAAGAACACAGAATATCTTTCCATTTCTTTGTATCTTTTATTTTATTTCTTTCAATAGAGTCTTGCAATTTTCATTACATAGGTCCTTCCCATGTTTCATTAGATTTATTCCTAGGTATTTTATTTTTTTCTTGTAATTGCAAAATAAATTATTTTTCCACTTCTTTTTCTGACACTTCATTATTATAGTATAGAAACACTATGAATTTTTGAACATTGATTTTGTATTCAGAAACTTTATTGTATTTGCTTACTGTTTCTAGTAGTGTTCTGGTGAAATCTTTTGGGTTTTCTATATAGAGAATCATGTCATCCATAAATAGTGACTTCTTCGTTTCCTATTTGGATGCCTTTTATATCTTGTTATTGCTTGGTTGCACTCGCTAGGACCTCAATGTTATATTGAATAAATAACAGTGGTGATATCAGACATCCTTACCTTGTTCCTGATCTTAGAGGAAAGGTTTTTCATTTTTTCACCATTAGTATAATGTTGGCTGAGGTTTGCCATAGATGGCCTTTATTGTGTTAAGGTACTTTTTTTCTATACTGATCTTGTTAAATATTTTGATCATAAGTGGATGCTGCATCTTGTCGAAGGATTTTTCTGCATCTATTGATATGATCATATTATTCTTATTTTTTAAGTTTGTTTATTTGAGGTATCACATTAATTGATTTGCATATATTGAACCATCCTTGTGTCTCTGGTATAAAGCTCACTTTAGCGTGGCTTATAATATTTTTAATATGTTGATGTATTTGGTTCCCTAGTATTGTATTCAGAATTTTTGCATCTGTGTTCATGAAAGATATTGATCTGTAGTTTTCTTTTTTCATGTTATCTTTATCAGGTTTTTGTATCTGGGTGATACTGGCCTCATAAAATGAGTTGGGAAGTTTTGCCTCCTCTTCCAGTTTTTGGAAGAGTTTGAGGAGAATAGATATTAAGTCCTCTTTAAATGTTTGGTAGAATTCACTGGTGAAACCATTTGGTCCTGGAATTTTACTTTTTGGTAGATTTTTGATGATTATTTTCATTTTCATACTGCTGATTGGTCTATTTAGATTTTCCAGATCTTCTTAATTCAGTCTAGGAAGATTGTATTTTTTAAGTATTAGATCATTTTTCTAGGTTATTAAATTTGATGTTATATACTTTTCATAGTATTCTTGTGTGATCCTTTGTATTTCTGCAATGTCTGTCATAATTTTCACTCTTTCATCCCTGATTTTGTTTATTTGTGTCCTTTTTCTTTTTTCTTTAGTGAATCTACCTAGGGGTTTGTCGATTTTATTAACCTTCTCAAAGAACCAGCTCTTTGTTGCATTTCTTTTTTCTTTTTTTGTTTTTAATTTCATTTATTTCTGCTCTAATTTTGATTATTTGTTTCCTTCTGCTGACTTTAAGCTTCATTTGTTCTTCCTTTTCTATTTTTTTAAAAGATATAACATTAGATTATTTATTTGAGCTCATTCTTGTTTTTGCATATAGGCCTGTAAGATATGAACTTTCTTTTTATGACCTCTTTTGCTGTGTCCCAAAAGTTTTGACATTATGTACTATTTTTTTGTTTGTTTCAAACTACCTTGTTTGTGGCATTTTATTATGACAACCTTAAGAATTTAATATACAAATTTGCTCAAATCATGATTTGAGCAGATTTGGAACTGGATTTATTAAACCAATATGCTCTTCTTCTATAAAAATAAAGAAATTGAAATTTTAGTGTTCAAGTGGTAATACACAGAAGCAAATTACAACCTTCTTTGATAGAAGGCATCTTAAATATAAGATTTAAGAATTTAGCACAAATAAAGTGCTAAATTAACTTAGCCCTAAAAGTCACTAAACACATGACCAATGTGTGATATTATGGCTACTAAACTATAAGACTGACCAATAAATTTCAATAAAACAGAGTATGATATGGCTTCTGATTCCATACTGTTACTATCCTTTAGGAAACTTCCACTTTTGGAGTTCTGGTCTAGTATTCTAAGGGAATATTCATACTATGAAAACTCAATTAATAGCCTTCTTTCAAGTTACATATCTGTGTGAACAGGTTGTCTTCATACCCTTCAACCAACATAACACAGTGCAGTGGATTCAATGTAGAAAAAGATGTTACTAACCAGCCATCTCAGTAAGCCAGGTATTAAAAATATTTGCAAAAATGAAAAACAATGCTATGCTATTTTATTTGTTGCCTTTTTATAGTTACAAAATGTTATTTAACTTAATACAATAGATTTATTATTATATTAAAATTAAAATTAATAAATATTTTTTAAAATGTTACCAGGCT
>PVKZ01008808.1:0-13906 GCA_004027375.1 Macroglossus sobrinus
ATCCTGTAAAGAGAGGCCACGTGGAGAAACCAAGTGTTCCAGCCAAGCTCCAACATGACTGCTGTTGCATGGGTGATCCCAAACAAAACCATGCGCAGCAAAAAGAATCACCAGAAAGAAGTAATGTTATTTAAAGCCATTTGGAAGTATTTTGTTACATAGAACAGATTACTGAAACACAATGTTCTCACAATTTACCTGAAAACTCACTGCAAACTATAAACTATTTTCTAAAATAAATGCTTTTTTAATTCTGTCATACAAAGGCTATCTGCTATTCTTGAATTCAATCAGATAAGGCTTACAAAATACAATTATACAACTAAGGGTTCTTACAATAGAAATGGTACATCTTAAAGACAATAGAAATCAGCTATTCTTATATTAAATCTAATGTTTGGTTTTTGCTTAAAATGTGGCATGAGGTCCATGGATTGAGTTTAAGGACCACCCGAAACAAATGCCAAATTTTTTTGTCTTTAATTTCTTCTATTTTGAAACATAATTTTGTGATGAATAGTTCACTTATAAAAAAATAAGTTTTTAAGCATTGTTTACTCCATATAATAATATAAAAGAGCAGTACACTACCTGTACTGTACATGGTCAGTTATTTATACCCATCATTGTTTCCTTGTTAAGATATATAAAATAATGTTCTTTTAAAAAAAATTAGAGACCCAAAACTGTAATTATACTTCTGGACATGTGATTTTTATAATTTTTTAATAGACGTTAGCTGTAAAATGCCAAAAAAATAAAGTATGATAAAATTTTAATATTTTTAGATTTTACTTCCATAATTGAACATAATTTTTTTTAAAAAAACTCAGTGCTTTAGGTGTTAAAATATTTTTTCTAAAATCACGAAGCCAAAAAAATTCAAAGGAGTACCTTATATCTGTCCATGATACATCAGACAATGTGAAAAAGAAGACTGGATCCGAAAAGACTGGGGTTTTACTAACTCTTGGATTTTCCCCAACATAAAAGTCTTGTCTTGAAGTATTTGAAAAGAAGCCATGCCTGACTGAAAAGATATTGAAATCATGTGTTCTGTTTTGTGACTTAGAGCAGAAAAATGATAATGAAGCAGTGTCCTTGTCAAATAATGTCCCTGACTCCATGAAGCAGGTCATGAATTATAGGCAGCTATGCCATTTACCTACCTACATCTGAATGAAACCATATAAAACATTTACTGCAGCCACAATTTTGGTTTCTTATATTAATACACACTTAGGTTCTTTTGGATGCTGCAAAGACTATCTTAAAAATAGCAAAAGATTTCTTTATTAAAAATAATATATAAAGAAAATTCTGGACAAGATGGTGGAGCAGGTAAATGCTGTGCTTGCCTCCTCTCTTAACTACATTAAAATTAAAACTTATAGAACCATCAGCTGAAGTCCAGCTGAACGGAAGTACTATGACTAAAGCTATACTGAAGAAGAAACATCGAGACTGGTAAGAGGGGCGGAGACTAGAAACAGGCTGGCCCATACACCCACATGCTGTGGTTGAGAATCGGGAGGGATATCACTACTAAGGAGGTCCCCCTGTAGGAGCTAAGGGCCCTAGCCACACAACAGACTCCCCAGCCCAAAGCACTGGTGCCAAGAAGTCCCCACAAATTCTGACTGTGAAAACCAACAAAATCTGTGGCTGGGTGAGAAAAAGGGCTGCAGGAGTCCCCAGTGCTTCTCTTAAAGAGTCCTTGCATGGACTTACTTGCTGACAGACTCACTTGCTCTGAGCTCCAGTGCTGGAGCAGCAGCTCGTAGGGTACCAGAGACATATGGAGAGGAACTGAATTGTCTGGTTTCAGGGAGAGGGCTAGAGGGGCAGCTTTCTCCCAGACAGAAGTGCTGGCAGAGGGCCCTGTTCCTTTGTTGAGCACTCCCATGTCCCTGGGTGTAGATTTCGGTTGGTCCCATATCTGAGTGTCCAATTACCTGGTTAACACTGTTCCCCAACCCTGGTGATTCCCTGAGACCCTACCCTATCCAATTTGTAGGCTTACCCAACTTGTAGACCCCTCCCTGGATGCCTTCAGACAGAGCCAGAGCAGCACCTCGCTCTGTGGAGGCCACCTCCACATACAATACACTCAAAGGGCAAACTTGGCAGGCACCAGAGCCCTACTAAAGGGAATCCTGCTCCACAGGGTCAGCCCTGCACACCAGCTCCTCCACTGTCATCACAGCCAGTCAACGCCAGGAGAGTCAATCCCTCCTATTGATGTCCAAACATCAACCAAGGCTCAACTACAACAAAAGGGTACACACATCCACAGAAAGGACACATACCTGGAGCACCCAGCTCAGATGACCAGGGAGACTGCACTACTGGGCCTCATAGGACACCTACTACATAGAGCCACTCTACTAAGACTAGAAAACATAGCAGCATACCTAAAACATAGAAACAAAACAGGGAGGCAGCCAAAATGGGGAGACAAAGAAACATTTCTCAAATGAAGGACTATAACAAAGCTCTAAAAAAGAACAAAACAAATTAGAGACAAGCAATCTACCAGATGAAGAGTTCAAAACACTGGTTGGTTACAAGGATGCTCGATGATCTTGGTGAGTATTTCAACAAGAGGATAGAAAGCATAAAAATGGAGAAAGAAAACATAAGAAAGAACCAGTCACAAATAAAAAATGTAATAACTAAAGTAGAGAATACATTAGAGAACCAACCACAGATTGGATGAAGCAGAGAATCGAATGAGCAATTTGAAAAACAAGGTAGCAGAAAACATCCAATCGGAACAACAACAACAACAAAATCCAAAAATATGAGGACAGATTAGGGGGACTCTGGGACAACATCAAGTGTACCAGTATTCACGTCACAGGGTTACTACAGGAGAACAGACAGAGCAAGGAATTAAAAATCTATTTGAGGAAATAATGACAAAACTACCCTATCTTGGTGAAGAAAATAAGATACACAAGCTCAGAAACCCAGAGAGACCTATACCAAGACACATCATAATTAAAATGCCAAAGGTTAAAAACAAAAAAAGAATCTTAAAAGCAGCAAAAGAAAAGTTATTTACCTACAAAGGAGCTCTCATAAGACTGTCAGCTTTCTCAACAAAGACTTTGCAGGCCAGAAGGAATAGCATGAAATATTCATTGTTAAGAAGCAAGGACCTACAACTAAGATTATTCTACCCAGTAAAGCTCTCATTTAGAATCAAAGGACAAATAAAGAGCTTCCCAGGCAAGAAAAAGCTAAAGGAGTTCAGTGCCACCAAACCAGTATTACAAAAAATTTTAAAGAGGCTTCTTTAAGAAGAAAAAAAATCAAAAATATGAATAATAAAATAGCAATAAATACATATCTATCAATAATTACTTTAAATGTAAATGAATTAAATGTTCCCATCAAAAGACATAGGGTGGCCGAATGATAAGAAAACAAAACTCCTACATATTCTGCCTATAAGAGATTTACTTCAGATGAAAGACACAGACTGAAAGTAAAGAATGCAAAAAGATAATTCATGAAAATGGGAACAAATAAAAAAGCTGGGGTAGCAATACTCACAACAGACAAAATAAGACTTTGAAACAAAGGCTATAACAAAAGATGGAGAAGGCTCCAGTATTCCAACTTCTGGATATTTACCCAAAGAAACACAAAACACTTCTTTGAAGGGACATGTGCATCCATATATTTATTGTAGCATTACTTACAATAGCAAGGATATGGAGGCAACCTGGGTGTCCATCAAAGGATAAAGAAGAGGTGGTACGATAGAATATTACTCAGCTGTAAAAAAATAAAATAAAATAAAATATTGCCATCTATAACAACATGGATGTACCTAGAAGGTATTGTGCTGAGTGGAGGAAGTTGGATGGAGGAAGAAAAACGTCATGTGATTTCACTTTTATGTGCAATTTAGAGAACAAGATAAACAAACAAACAACAGAAATAAACTCTTAGATACAGAGAGCATTTTGATTGCTACCAGATTGGGCGTTTGGGGAATGGATGAGGTGGGAGGATTAAGAGGTACACATTGGTAAATACAAAAATAGTAGTGCAGATATAGAGTATAGCATGGGGAATATAATCAGTAGTAATATAATACCTATGTATGATGTCAGATGGGTACTGAATTTATTAGAGTGATCACTTTGTAAGTTATATAAATGTCTAATCACTGTGTTGTACACTTGAAACTAATATAATATTGTATGTCAACAATAATTGAAAAAAAATAAAATAAATAAAAAATACATCTGAGTTGAAAAAAATCAGGATAATCTTTCAGAGATGCAGAACCATAAATCTAAGTGTCCTTTTTGAAAGAGAGCAGCTCCACGTATCACCAGGATTAATTTCTTCCAATTGCAACATACCTTAGTATCAAAGACTATACCAACACCCCTGAAAAAATTCACAGGTATCTCTCTGAAAATCATTAATATGAACAGAGTAAAGGCCTCTATGCACAGAAATTCACTGGCATTTAAGAGAATACAGTGTAAAGAAGTCAACAGAACTGGATTTCAACCCCAGATTGGTCACTTACTCTTAGGGCGGTGTTGAACAACTTCTTTAACCCCTCTGAGTCTACAGTTTTCTCATCTGTGAAGTGATAATAATACCTACCTAACAGAGAATGTAAGGATCGAATATGTAATATGTAAATAGATACAGCAATGTGCCTAGCACTCAGTAAATTTTTGGTTGCTTAAAATCGGATAAAGATTTCAAAATTTCTCTTGTTCCTTCTTCTGAGGCTCTAACTCTATAAATTTTCCCAGTTGGCTAAAAGGTTTTTGTTTGTTCTTCCCCCACTCCCCACCCCGCTTAGTCCTCATCACCATTAACTGCAGTGCTTCCAGGACTGGCAACACAGTTTTCTAGATCCTCTAGCCAAGAGGGCTCCTTTTCCCAAGGTTACAGCCTATGGCTGTCCCGGCAAGACTACCAGATATAACCTCTCTCCCCTCTCAGATCTACGCACTATTTCCACCCTTACTCAACTATGTTTTTAGCTGCTCTTTCGAGGTCATTTTATTTTTTATTCATTTAGCATCTGATATCCACTAATCCATTTTCTATGCATATGGATATTGGGTTAAGAAAGCAAATGACAAATACAATACTCGGTTTAACCCGCATTTACTTTAGATTTTACAACTCATCATTTAACAATTGTGTAATTCTATTATTTTTAACTAACATTCATTGAGCGTTTTACACTTCATCAAGCACTTTCAAATGTCTATTTGTCACAAAAACTCTATGTGGTAGATAAGCTAAATATTATTAATCTCATTTTTTTAAGATAGGGGACAGAAAATTTAAGTCAACTGGCTAAAGCTGCTTGGCTAATACATTGTCAAATAAACTAGATCCTAGTCTTGTGGTTTAAAATTCATGCCTTTCCCACTGTACTATGCTGTCTCCTACTGTCACTGATTATTATCTTTTATCTAATTGGTAATAGAAGTAGTCAAAACAAAAGGAAGCCTCTGAAATTAGCATCAGGGTATGTGATCAAACCAAGTGATTAAAGAAAGCAAAACGGCACCAAGAAATATTTTCTTTAATTTGTATTTAAAATGTTTTATCCCTCACAAAGCAAAAATATAAAACCAAATTGTTCTTCAGATTATAAAAATTATACAAGGTAATTACAGAAAATATTGAAAATGTAAATAAGAAAATCACCTGGGGGCTATTTTGAGTGCTCTGGATATTTACTGACCCTTTTGAGTATGGGTATGATGGTAGATGACATGTTTTCAACCCGTTCCTGTGGTTGCTCTGTGGAGAGTAGCTGAAGAGCCCAAGTGACAGAAGAGAGGCAAATTAGGGGACTGCTACAGGACCAGCAGAGGTGAGGGAGTCTTGGACTAGGTGGGGAGCATTGTAAGTGCTGACCTGTGATGTCTGGAACTGGGGTGTATTTTAAAAGCAGAGTGGATGTAGGGTTTGAGCAAGAGGAAAGTCAAGAGTTTCTCAGGATTTTGATGCAATAGGAAAGAGAAGGGGAGGAGTAGGTTTTACAGGCAGAAATCAAGAATTCTGTTTGAATGTGTTATGGTTGAAGTATGTGTTGGTAATCATGTAGACTATCCAGTGAGCAGTAACTTGGATATATGAGCCTAGAAAGGAGAGGAGAATTGTGGCACAAGACAGAAACATAAATGTATTATTATTATACTACACTGTCTCAGTGCACTAATACAGCTTGAAATTTGTCTTAAATAGTGACTGTATAATTTGAATAGCTGAACAATCAGCACAGTTATTTTGGTAATCTAAAAAGGTCAATTTCAATCAACTCATTTAAATTAGTAAACTATGTGCTTGAAAGTATTAAACTGATAATGCTACTCTTGAGCAAGTTTGGTAGAGCTTATACAAAACCATTTACCTCCCTAATAATAATTCATTAATTATTATAGGAAATTTTCCCAAACATCACTCTCTCCCAGTTGCTTTGTTAGTTTTGTTTTGGAATTGAATACATCCTCATTCTTTTTTATTTATGAGGCAGAGATATCGGTTCAGACACATAAAATAACTTTTCTATTTTTATTATTAAATTATTAATTTTAAATAGCTGCAACTGCATACTCTTTAGCTGTATGGTTTAATATTAAATCAAAATTAATTTTTGAATTACAAAGTACTTTTATCCTTTCAAGCGTGCAGTAACAATGGCTGAAACAAACAGCTGTGTGTGGTGGGAGGGCAGTGGTGAGGGAGTCATCTTTCATCTCTTACACCAATTCCAGGATCACCAAGCAACCTTCCTATCTTATGATAGTAAGAATAGGTTTGTCTGCAAGAGAGTTATAATTCTCATTGAAATTATGACATTGATCTTCTGAAATACAATACATACATACATACATAACTAAACTTTTCATGTGAGAAGCCAAGGAGCAAAAGAGATGTAATAAGGTTTGGAAAAAACATAAAAAGAAAACTCTGAAGATAGACTTAAATGGGCAGTTTCAACAATACCAATGAGAAATAACAACAGGGATTCAACAGCTGGTAGTAGTGATAGAGAAGAAAGAAGAGCAGCAGAAGAGCATCTTCTGATGCAGAGCAGAAGAAAAAGAGACAATTAAATAACTTTAAAGTCTAAAAGGATGCCTACCCCTATAGACACCTAAACTTAGGTGAATAACACTGAGGAAATGACGTACTGCTATTGTGAGTTAATAGCTATCTCAATGAACCTTGTTGGTCCTTGATAGTATCAGGGTGTCATGAAAAGGGCAAACTAATTGGTGCAGTAGAGTATTGTAAAGGCAAGGGGAGAAACTGCTATACATAGCATAGTCCAGTGACAAGCTAGGCTACTGATGATATAATACTGGGTCCACAATTTTTTCTAATATAGATTTTATGATAGACACCATGCTAAGTGCTTTACACGTATTTCTTCATTTACTCATTACTTCATTTACTGGAAGTAAGTACCATCACCCTTTTACCACCATAATATCAGGGTCCCTGAGAGATTGTCTAAATGGTATTTACAAAGGAGTTATATACAGTGGAACTGCTTTAGGCAGGCCTATAATGGGTGTCAGTGATAGAAAACCAACAAGCTTAAGAAGAAAAAGTAAGATTGATTCGTATAAGCAAACTGTGTTCACAAGCATTGGTAAAGTTGTTTCAGGGATACTGGCACCAGGACTGGAAAGTTGCCACTCCTTCTGCTTTCCTCACTGTGTCAATTCCCTCTTTCTTCAACTGGCTTCCTTTTCTAAGTGAGAAATAAGTCTGCCAGCAGCTTCTAGCTCACCATCAGAGAGATGGTTCCTAAAAGTTTACTAAACCTGGAACAGCAGTCCCCAATCTTTCTGGCACCAGAGACCGGTGCTCCTATGAGAGTCTAATGCCTGATGATCTGATGTGGAGCTGAAGCGGTGATGCTAGGCTAGCACTGGGGAGCAGCTGCAAATATAGATGAAGCTTTGCTTGTTGCCTGCCACTTATCTCCTGCTGTGCTGCCTGGTTCTTAACAGGCCATGGACTGGTACCAGTCTATGCCCTGGGTTTGGGGGACTCCCGAGTTAACTGAAAGGGTGTGCTGCCTGAGCAGCTCAACGAACCAGGCGTTTCTAACCTCTGCATTAACCATGGCCTGAAGAGCAAGGGAAGAGCATAGATAGGTCTCTGGGGGATCTTGGTGTTGAAGACCACCACAGATGGTGTGCACTGCACTGTCCTAAGAAATGAAATCACTTTCTAGACAAAGTCAAAGAAGCAGATCACAAAAAAAAAAAAAAAAAAAAAAAAAAAAAAAAAAAAAAAAAAAAAAAAAAAAAAAAAAAAAAAAAAAAAAAAAAAAAAGGGATCTCACCACATAACTTCAGAAATATAGTTCCAGAACATCATGATAAATGATAAATTAATTACTGGTCTGTCTGCATTAGATAATAATAGGACACAGAAAAATGAAAGACAGTTGACCCTTCAACAATGTGAGGTTGAGGGTGCTGACCCCTTGCAGTCAAAAATTCACGTATAGTTTTGGGTCTCTCAAAACTTTACTAATTGCCTACTGTTGACCAGAAGCCTTAGTAATACATAAACAGTTGATTAACATATTTTGTATGTTATATGTATTAGATATTGTATTCTTGAAATAAAGATAGAAAATCAAAAGGAAGAGAAATACATTTTAGTATTTACTGACCAAAAAATTTGCATATTAAGTAGATCTGTACAGTTCAAACCTGGATTGCTCAAGGATCAAGTGAACTTCAGAATATTAAGATTTCCATTTATCTTCATCTGTGAAACAACAGCTCCATACATAAAATAATCTTCTTCCCCAAATATTAAGAAATAGAAGTTTTAACCTTTGGAGTTCCAGTCCCCTCTAAGAATTTGATTAAATCTATGGACCACAGGTCCAGTGATGAAGCTACTATCTCTGAGCTTTAAATCCACCCGGCTTTGAGTTGCTGCAAAACACATTTCTGCTTTGCCTGCTGACTCAGTAGAGTCTCCAATAGCAGGCACCTCAGGGAGACTACAAAATGGGAGAAAGAGGGCCTTGCTTTTTCTTGGCAACTTGTGGGTTCCCCGAGCACCTCCCCAGCAATGCTTTTTCACCTGGAAGGGGCATTTTGTTTCTGAAGTAGCAGATTAGTCTAGTGTGAAGAGATTCCAACACTTCCAGAAGGAGCCCCAGGGTGCCCTCTTAGAGACCTTGCATTAGCTACTGATGTTGTCCTAAGAAGTCTGAATCCCAGAACCACATAGGTAGCAGCTCTTCTGGGATCCTAGTTTCAGGTCTGTAGGGGCCCTTCTCCAAGTTTCTAAATTTTAATTATTCTAGCCGCTTTCCTTTGTTCCTGCATTGTTACCTCTATGATCACTTAGAATTCTCTTTTTGCTTTTTTGGTTACCTTGTTAATAATTTTACATTTAGTTAATGGTTCTTTATATTAAATTCTGTCTAGTAAATTAGCTGGTGTCATTTGCCTCCTATAGATAGTTATAGCCGTAAATCCCAGAAATACGCACATATTATAACCATACACTCCATAAAATTTTTAACGTGTTCAATGATATGCTAAAATTCCTCTATAACCACCTATGGAATCCATGAACCCAACATTAGGAATCTAGGGATCTGATAGTGGACATGTTCAATAATGGTTCTTAGAAAACAATTTGAAAGTGTTTATTTCTATGCTATCACTCACTAAAACGTCCAAACAGTTTTTTGGCTAAATGCATTTATCTTTGTTGTGTGCTGTTTCCTGAAAGGCAGCCCTGGCATTTGAAGTGAGACATCACATTGGAATACTACATATTCACCAGTAAAAAATGGTTAATAAAACATGGTCCTGAAGGGGAATTTCATGGTCTTGAGGAACTTCATTTTGTTCACTATTTATTCTCTGAATAACTTTAGAGAACTGATTTTTTGCAAGTCTATTCTTATAATGTTTCACCATCTGTATTTTGGCAGGTGCCAATGAATCAAGTTGGTTTAAGTAGACTCAAGGTAAAAGCTGATATTAAGATCTTCTAGAAAATTATAGGGTTGCGTTATGTGAGAAGTCCCATGATTGTCCTCAGATAGAGATAACTCCAAGATGAAATGTAGGTACCCCAAGAAGAGGGCATAGTAATCTCCTGAGGCACAGAAAGAACTTCTAGAGCTTCTTTTTATATCCACATTTTAACTTACACTTTTTAAATTTCTATTTTTGCATGTTTTATATTACACATAATTTATTAGTTTGGTAAAAATATTTAAATCTTTAATAAATGAAAATGAGCACATTTTCAAAGCTTTTAATAATAAGATTTCACTTTAAAAATTTTTGGAGACTATTAATTCAATTGTAAAGACCTGTATGCTGTGGAGCAAGAATCAGCAAAGTTTAGCTGCAGGCCAATGCTGACCCATGGTCTATTTTGTATAGCCCTCCAAGGTAAGAATAAAAAGAGGAGGAAGGAGTGAATATGTGACAGAGACTGTATGTGGCTCACAAAGACCATATTATATACTAACTATCCTTTACAAAAAATGTTTGCCAACCTCTACTTTGGTGTAAGCTTCCCTAAAACATCTCCAAAACTCTGAAAGGGTAAGGAACTTCTCATTTTCTCCTTCTTACTTCATTAATGAAATCAGTACAAATGAGAAGGAAATATGAGTGCCAGGTCATGGGTTAGTGCTTATGATCCAACTATAGATATTACAGAATTGAAAAATAATTATTTGAATAAAGATGAAAAGTCAAAGGAAACTAGAACAATGAAGACAATGATAATTTCTTGGAGAATGAAAAGGCTCTTGAAGGGGGCCTACTACGCTGGTCCAAAAGTTCTCAAAATTAAGCTTATTCATGAGAAAGAAGCAAGTAAGCAAAGAATAATTAACAATAGAAGTTTTATATCAATATCATAACTATAAAATTTCATGACTGATGTTCAAAAGGTGATCCTGAATCATCAAAATTGATTAAAGAGTGAGAAATACACTTTAGTAACATGTATACCAGAGAAAAATGTCTGGAATAAATATTCCTGAACTCCATAGGTTAATTCACATCCAAGAAACTTGGCTACACAGAATGACTTGATATCCAGTTGACCAGTTCCTAATA
This sequence comes from Macroglossus sobrinus, assembly GCA_004027375.1. NCBI lineage: Eukaryota > Metazoa > Chordata > Mammalia > Chiroptera > Pteropodidae > Macroglossus > Macroglossus sobrinus. The sequence goes on from PVKZ01008808.1 coordinate 11,133, forward strand.
ATATAAAGATGGAAACAGAAACTTAAAGTCAAAATGCTAAGGACCAATTCATTGAAGATGCCCCTTAGTACATGTTAATGAAGAAGAAAAAATTAAAATATAAAGTAATTAAGCTACTATGTTAGGGGCAATAAGGCTATACCAGTAGGCCTAATTAGCTGTGTTATGTTAATTCTGTTCCATTTTCGAGTTTGCCAAATATGCTATTATAGTATCTAAAATCTGAAAGCTAGGGATATATCTGTCCTTTGACCACTGAATCAAGTAGAATTAACCTTTTCAAATTTAAATATAAATGTCTAATAAAAAGCATACACCAACTAGGGTATGTGACTGCCAGGATGGAAGGTTTTTATTGCTCACTGAAGTGCCATATTAGAATGTGAACAGCTTGAATACAAAGAGTATGTCTGTGGCAGACACTGTCAATTGACTACCAGTATCCATTCCACCTTCTTCCTTTCTAACAGAACTTCAATTTTGTTTGGGGCAACTGTGTAGTTAACTAAAATAACCAATCTCCCAGTTAAGGGTGACCATTTAACCCAGAATCTCCCAATTCATATATGGGTAAAGTCCCTAAGAAGAGCATTCCTTCCAGAATAAAAATGCAGAACTTGCAAGTAGAAGGCTCACATTCCTTCCACTTCTATCTTTCTGAAATATAGATTTAGGCCTAAAGGAACAACACCATTTTCCACCATAACAGGGGCCACACACTAACACAGAGCAGCAAGGAAGCTGAGCAAGCCTGTCACTGGCAACACTGGTGAGGAGCTGAACCAATTCTAGGCTGTTTATTTCTGGCTTTATATATCCATATATGGATATATATACATATATGAATGAATGGAAAAAGAAAATGCTTTAATTTTTTTAAGCTAAGTCTGATCAAGTGTTGTTACACTCGACCTCATGTAGTCCTAACTTTTATATTATTATTGTGATAAGTACATTGTTTTAAATAGACTAATTTCATTTTTAAAATAGCTCTAAAAGGAGAAAAAATATTATTTCTCATTTTATAGAGATGTTAAATAACTCTCTCAAGATGACCCAACTAGTAAAGTAGCAGAACTCAAACTCATATCCAGATCTGATGGTCTCTATTGCTTCTTCCGCCTTGCTAAACCCAATGCATTACACTGGGTTTTAGAGATGATTGCATAATAACAGTTATATTTGGGGGAAGTTTACATAACAGACAGCCATGGAAGCTAGTGAGAGTGTCACTCTCCTGGTCGGGGAGCATATTTATTTACTCACTTCAGGATAATAAAGTCTCCCGTTTTCCTCAGGGGAGATCTGCTTGCATTCCAAGGTAGTATAAATAATTGTCTTCCTTGGGGGTAAATATAGGGCAGGTTTGCCAACAGCCCCTTTTAAGCTCAGGGGCTTCCTAAGCTCAGGGTTCCTCAGAAACACATATTCCTGTGTGTACAGTATCTGCCTGGGCCAGCATTTGCACCAACCATGGGACTTTGGGGCAAGGGAAACTGATGTAAACATTAAGCTCGGGCATTACTTGTCTAAATACATTGGAGCTTGTTGTGTCTTTAAAGAAATCTATAAAAATGTGGCAAGTAGGCCTAACAACTGCAGTGTAACTGCTGCTTAGAGTCTGTTTGATCCCTTGACAAGAGGCAGGAGGTATTTAGGTAATCCAGTTGATATATTTCTTTGGGGCCCAACAAGATGATGTTGAAACAATCAAGAAGATCCTACGATTCAAGTGTCTCACACTGTTTTTAAAGATATTATTGTCCCAAAGTAGTAGTTCTCAAGCTTTTAGAATTTGTCATTCTTGAATTCTATAATTTTGGCAATATATTTGAAGAGATTAAATACCACAATCATTGTCATCACCACAGTCATTAAGAGTAACAAAAATCACTATTACAACATAACAACTCACAGTTTCCATAAAGCTTCTCTAGCATGGCTTCATTTATTCCCTTACAGCCTTCTACAGGGTGCTGTTTGAACAGAGCTGTCTCCTGCCCTGACCTATCCCCTTATAATCTCATGGTGCAAAAGATTTCATATGTCCCAATAAGCACATGCTCTTTAATGCCTGTTTTATATCGACTAAACTGTATCATGCAACCCATTCATTCTACATTACATCTCACAGAGCTCTGAGTGACAGTATTCAGTGCTAGAAAGACAAAAATGTTATACTTTGATAAGAATATTGTGTCATATAATTCAGTGAAGGGATATGGTATACCTCTGTGCCAGAACCACAGGTCTGGAGGCTCTGGACAGTATATCGATGTTTGCTAAACACTCTATGTGTGCAGACAATGATATTCCAGGCAGAGTGGAGAATGATGACAGATATTTTTAAATGGTCCCCATCAGAGATATATTTCAGAAAACAGGACATATATGAAACATCCAAAAACACATTTATCACTATCATTACAAGAACCAATTAATGTAGTAGGTATAAATCTCAGTCCACAGACCACATACGTATACAGAAAACACTGGATTTATTATCTTTAATTAACTAAATTCAACTCCAAATACCCAGTTCACTAGATTTTCTCTCCTTCCAGAATGCACAGAGTTTGTGTGTGCTATAGTACCAAGGGTAGAGAGGAACCCTCTTGCCCTGCAACCTTGGCTCATCTGTCTTCACTAATCACTGCTGAGGCCTGGCTAGGCTAAGAACACCCAATTCGTTGGGACACAAGAGTCTCTGGCAAAGCTGTAAGGCCCCATGTCCTAACTGAAGCCTCCCTGTGTGAACTATGCAATCTCTTTAA
>PVKZ01008809.1:0-13880 GCA_004027375.1 Macroglossus sobrinus
AGTTGAAAACATGTCCACTCAAAAACACACACTTGGATATTGATAGCAGCTTTATTCATATTTGCCAAAGCTTGAAAGAAACCAAGACTGACCTTTAGTAGGTGAATAGATAAACAAACTGGTACATCCAGACAATGGAATAGTAGTGATAAAATGAAATAGGCTATTAGGGAACAGAGGCAAAGAGAGAGATGAATAGGTGGAGCACAGAGGATGTTTTAGGGCGGTGACACTATTCTGTATGTTACTATATTTTTATGTTACTATAATTATGGATATATGTCATTATATATTTGTCCAAACCCATAGAATGTACAACACCAAGAATGAACCCTAATGTAAACTATGGACTCTGGATGATAATGATCTATCAGTATGGATTCATCAATTGTAACAAATGTACTACTCTAGTGGGAGATGTTGATACTAGAAGAGGTTATATTTATTCAGGGGATAGAGAGTTTAGGGGGAATAGCTGTACTTTCTGCTCAATTTTGCTGTGAACCTAAAATTGTAATAAAAATAAGAGTTATTAATTAACTAGGCAGTGACTGGAGAGGCACCTCTCATTTTTCAGGAAGGATTGGAATACAGCATGTGCATAAAACAAGATCCAACCAAGAGGAGAGGAGGTCAACCCAACTATTGTTGATAGGAAACTGTTTGGACAAGTTGCTGCCCCATTTCTGAGCCAGTTGATAAGCAAGGGACTGAGATTTTGGCCACATTTCTGGCTTACTCCAGACCCCTTAGTAAATAGGAAGGGGACTCCACAAACACTGAGCAGACAACAGCTCAGGCTGGGAGGAAGGAGTGAACTGTACTTACTTGTATATTCCTATCTTTTCTACTGCCCTTGGACCTGGCTGACCTTCCCTGAGGTTAGTGAAGTACAGAAGAAATAGAGGTCTGAGCCCAGGGGGAAAAAAGCATCAGAATATAGGGGGTACCCTCCCTCTAAGGGGAGCTTAAAAAGAGAGGTGGAAAATATATGCTGTGGTCAGGAGCATGACCTAGAACAACAGTCCCAACCCTTTTGGCAACAGGTACCAGTGCTCCTATGAGAATCTAATGTCTGATGATCTGAAATGGAACTGAAGTGATTATACTAGAGCTAGGGAGCAGCTGTAAATACAGATGAAGCTTCCGCTCCCTTGCCTGCTTCTTACCTCCTGTTGTTGGTCCTGGTTCCTATGAGGCCACAGACCAGTACAAGTCCATTGTCCAGCTCAGGTCCAAGGTTCTTTTCCCCTCTCTGAGCTGGGTTGATGGGAGATGATAGCTTGAGAAGAGATGGTATGATTTTATAAGGTGGGAGGTATGTGTGGGAACTTTGGGATAGCCCAAGAACCCAGATGAAGCACCTTTAACTCTTTCCCAGGATCTAACTTGCATCTGCTTGTAGACAGTGGAGCTCATGCATCCCTTCTCTAACTTTGGCTTGGGAAGAGAGTGAGGAGGAGGCAGCATGCAAAGGATTTTCTTCTCTAAAAGCCCCTTGGCCTGGGGTCAAACTTCTGGAATCTGAGGAAAGGCCCATCTCTGGTGTGGATGAGATTCTGGAGCAGTTATTTTAGCTGGATGTGACAGATATGCATAGTAGGAGTTCTGAAGATGTGGGCCAAGTGAGCTGTTGTGAGGCCCATTGCACAAGCAGCACAAGGCTTGTGGGAGATCATTCTCTCCTCAACCTAGGACTCAGGGCAACCCTGGCACCCTGAGGAGGGTGGCCATAGGAGGATATGAACATGTCCAGCAGAAACTGGCCTCCTGTGATGGGTTTGGTGGTGGTAGGCAGGGGGAGCTTGAGCAGGAGCAGGAGAGCAGGATGGAAACCACACAGGGACTTGCCCACAGAGGGTGAGAGTGCGAATGGCTCCAGATATAGGCTAATTGTACTCTTTCCCCATTCACGTGTTGAAGTCCTAACCCTAGTCCTTCAGATATGACTATATTTGGAGATAGGGCCTTTAAGGAGGTAATTAAGTTACAAGGAGGCTGTTAGAGTTGGCCCTAATCCAGTAAGATTGAAGTCCTATAAGAGGAAATTAGGACAGAGATAAATACAGAGGGAAGGTCATGTGAGGTCACAGGGAGAAGAGGACAGTCTACAAACTAAGGAGAAAGCCCTCAAAAGGAACCAATACTGATGGCACCTAGATCTCAGACTTCCAGCCTCCAGAACTGTGAGAAATAAATATTCGCTGTTTAAGTCTCCTAGCCTGTGTTTGTTATGTAGCCTCCAATGACTGATACAATCCCTGCAAGAACCCCTTGAGCATGGTAGGGCACTAGAAAGGGGCTGTGCGAGTGCCTCCTAAGCTCTCAATCATTAGAGTTACCTTGCTCAGTGGCCGGTATAAAACAACTCCCAAGTGCGTTGTTAAAGGCAGAGCCTACAGGCCCAGGGCAGAAGAGTTGTCTGCAACATGAGTCCCAGGACTCACAGGTGTGTATTTTATATTCTGGTTACAGTCCAATACTGCATCATTTACTTTCTTGGTCAAATTGTTCCAGCTTTGGCCATTATGAGCAATTTCAGTTGGTTCCTGGGTCCCTTTAGTATGCCCTTATCATTGTGGCTTTGTGTTGTGAGCACTTTCTTTCATAAGAGTTCCCAAGGTCACTCCATACATTTCTTGCCCTGACTCTGGAATCAGTCATTTCCCCAGGGATTCCTATTCCTTGTGCTGGAGAAGAAACTAAAGTAGGGTATTGGCTGTGCTAATGGAGTGTCATTGCTTCTAGGCCCTTCTAACTAGCAGAGCAAAGAAATATATGTGTGTCTATTAACCAAGACATATAGACATACCTGTAAGTATTTCTACATGTGGCCATATGTACATTAAGCTAAAATAACTTCATCCTTATGTCTCCAACTCTAATACATTACACATGTATCATTCTAGCCTTTCCCCCTGATTTGTCTATAACCTTTCAGTGAAAAACTTGGCTTCCATAGTCTGCTATCCATTTACTTAGTTAACTGTACATTTCCAGGTACCTTTTTTTCACCTATAGCAAACAACAGCAACAACTGACTACAGTGCTAACATGCTCTCTTGAGACTCTGAGTCTCCACTCCTTTCCAAAGTTACTTAGGCCAGTACCACTTCCCTTATACCTTCTTGAGGTTCTTTCATTACAGAATATATAATTAATTCATTAATGTCATATAATACCTCTCAAGTTTATTCTTTTAAAATTTTTTTGAATTAGAGTTGACATATATTATTTTTTTATTAGTTGCAGGTGTACGGCATAGTAGTTAGGCATTTATATAGTTTATGAAACAATCCACCTGATAAGTCTAGTACCTACCTAGCACTACACATGGTTATTACAATATTATTGATTATATTCTCTATGCTGTATTTCACATCCCTTTGACTATTTTGTAACTGTCAATTTGTACTTCTTAATCCTTTTTTACCCAGTGCCCGAGCCCACTCCCATCTGGCAAACCATCAGTTTGTTCTCTGTATCTATCAATCTGCTACTGTTTTGTTTGTTCATTTACTTTGTTCTTCAGAGTCCACATGTAAATGATATCACATGATATTTGTCTTTCTCTGTCTGTCTTATTTTTATTAGCACAATACCCTCTAGATCCATTCATGTTGTTGCATATGGTAAGATTTCATTCTTTTTAATGGCTGAGTAATATTTAATTGTATATATGTACCACTTCCTCTTTATCCAATTATTGTTGATGGGCATTTAGGTTGCTTCCATATCTTGGTTATTGTAAATAATGCTGCAAAGAACATAGAGATGCATATATATTTTCAAATTAATGTTTTGTATTTCTTCAGATAAATATCCAGAAGTGGATTTTCTGGGTCATAAATTAGTTCTATTTTTACTTTTTTGAGGAATCTCCTTATTATTTTCCACAGTGGTTATGCCCATTTGCAATCTCACAAACAATGTACAAAGGTTTCCTCTCCTCCACATCCTCATCAACACCTTTTTTTTTTTATTGATGATAGGCATTCTGACAGGTGTGAGGTGATAGCTCATTGTGGTTTTAATTTGCATTTCTCTGATGATTAGTGACATTGAGCATCTTTTCATATGTCTATTGGCCATCTATATATCTTCTTTGGAGAAATGTCTGTTTAGGTCCTCTGCCCATTTTTTAATTGGATCGATTGTTTTTGGTGTTGAATTGTATGAGTTCTTTATAAATTTTGGATGTTAATCCCTTATTGAATGTATCATTGGCAAATATCTTCTCCCATTGAGTATACTGTCTTTCCATTTTCCTTTTGGTTTCCTTTGCTGTGCAAAGACATTTCAGGTTGATGTAGTCCCATTTGTTTATTTTTTCTTTTGTTTCTCTTGTCTGAGGAGATATAGCAGAAAAAAATATTACTAAGAGCACTGTCAGAGTTTACTATCTCTGTTTTCTTGGAGTTTTATGGTTTCAGGTCTTAAATTTAAGTCTTTAACTCATTTTGAGTTTATTCTTGTATATGGTATAAGAAGGTGGTCCAGTTTCATTTTTTTACATTTATCTATCCAGTTTTTCCAACACAATTTATTGAATGTACTGTCTGTACTCTATTATATGTACCTACAATCTTTGTCATAGGTTAATTGACCATATAGGCATGGGTTTATTTCTGGGGTCTCTGTTCTGTTCCATTAATCTATGTATCTGTTTTTATGCCAGTACTATGCTGTTTTGATTATTATAGCCTCATAGTATAGTTTGATATCAGGTAGTGTATTATCTCCAACTTTGTTCTTTTCCCAAGTCTATTCTTCATGCAATATTTTTTATGTGAGTCAATGGTACCCGCTCACCCCATTGCCTGGGCTGGCGATCTCCTCTTTGATTCCTGCCTAAGCAGGCTGTGAGTCCCATACCCCTTTCATGTCCTCATTTCCATCTCCCTTCTGTCACTTTTTCCTGGATTTCAACACTTGCTTTCTGGCCAGCCTTGTTTGAATCCAATCCTCCCCACCTCACCATTCTGCAGTGAAGTAAGTGCTCTGATTCTATCTTTGTGTTCCCATGTTTCTGAGAGGCCTGGCCCTGTCTCCCCAACTTCGAACAACTCTGCAGGCCACAAGCTCTAGAAACCCCACAGGCTGGCTGAAGCCTGTGTCAGGTCTGTACTGCAGCTAAACTTGTCCCTCCACCAATGTTTGTGCAAAGGGCTACATGCCTGTATTCCCCTGAAATTCATATGTTGAAGCTCTAAGCCCTAATGTGATTGTATTAGGAGATAAGCCTTTGGGAAGAGATAGGTTACAATGTGGGAGCCCCCAAGAACAGGATTAGTGCCCTTATAAGAAGAGACACAAGAGAGTTGATCTGCTACATGAAGACACAGCAAGAAGGCGTCTGTTTGCAAACCAGGAACTGAATAGACTGGCACCTTGATTGGGGACCCTTAGCCTCCAGAATTATGAGAAATAAATATCTGTTTAAGCTACCCAGTCTGTGGCATTTTGTTACAGCAGCCTGAGCTGACTATGACAGTTTGCTTCCTTCTGTCTTATATGGGTGTTGATCTCCAGGGCAACATATGTTCCATATATCGATGTCCATCTCAGAGTCCACTTCTGGGGAGATCATGTTATGCTTTAGAACAGAAAGCCAGCCAGAGTGGCATATCATAGCCAGGCTCTTCTTCTCCTCATGTTTGGGATCTCAACCTGGGGGCTGGTTTGCTGGTTTTCTCCCCTTTATTTAGCTGACCAGTCTGTCTTCAGGCTAGGGCCACAGAGCAGGAACAGAACAGCTGAGCAGGTTGGGAGTCCCATACCCCTTTCATGTCTTCATCTCTCTCTCTAGGGAGACATGGGATGTCAGGCAAACTGAGAAACTCTGTCAAGTCTACTGTTGGGTTGTTGCTGGTATCTGATGCTCAGGTGGCCCTATCTGAGAAGTAGTGGGTAAAGCTGATGACTGATGACAGAAATATTTATACTGGGGACACTGGCCATCAGGAAAAGGAGCCCAGCCACAGGGACAGGTCCTTCTCAGCACAGTTGATTGTTGCTGCATTGCCTGAGCTTCTGATTGTTAAAGACATGTTAAAGATTCTGACTTTGGGGCTAAATATTCTATGTTTTGAAGGTTGGTTCTACTCCTCAAAAACAAACAAAACCTATACGCAGCTGAGTCCTCTGGGCTGTGCTGATATCAGTGGCCCTGCTCAGCAATGAGGTGATGAGAGAAAATATGTGGTGACTGGGCTGAGTCTTTAATGATCCATTTTAGAAGCTTGCCTATGACCATGACCATGCTTATCTCATCTACTTCTTCAAACTGGCAACCACATGTCTGGTTCAACAGCCTGTGTTACCTCCTAATGTCCAGCTCCTTCACTGGTCCCATCAGCCTCCTAAAGGGAATCTCTGTGAGCCCTCTTGGATTTTGTTCTATGTCCAGATTCCTTGGCTAGAGGCAGGGAAGAGCTAACAGTGCCATGGTGGAGACTGAGAAAAAGAAGCCTGTGCGGTGGAAAGGATGGGGGTGGGGTGGTCAAGTTCCTTGAGAAACGGCAAGTGTGAGAAACAAATCTTTAGTCGAGAGTCTGGCCAGAGCTTAAAGACTGGATAGGCACTAGTCAGGGCCCTGGAGTTGGCACTGCTCAGGGGAGTTTGTCTCCCTTGCGTGTGTAATGAAAGTGGTTTTCCACACAAGGGAGACAAACATTTAGGGAGGAAGAAGCATTTATTGGAAAAAATATCTTGTTAAAAATAGCTTGGGGTATGAGAAGAGAGATGATATTTGCTGGAATAATTTATATACATCTAAATAAGTAGAGAAATTTCTATGCATGAAGCAAGGCAGGAAGATCACTTTAATGCATGAGGAAGAGGTGAGAGGAGAGAGGAAAGAAAGCAGGGACCCATGAACCAGAGAGAAGGTGTAAGATTGGGCAACAGGAGAAAGTGGTATAGGACTGGGCTGCGGGATCAAAGGTCTATGAAGAAACTGTGAAAGGAGAAGACTAAAGAGGCTCTTTATAATCAGCCATGCCCACTGATGGTGGTAGCTGTTTTTTTTTTTCAGCTCAGACACTCTCTCCGTCTCCTTTCACTCCGTGTCTTAGTCAGCCCAGCTGCTTTAACAAAATTTCATAAATCTAGTGAATTATAAACAACAGAAATTTATTTCTCACAGTTCTGGAGGCCAAGAATTCAAAGATGCCAGCACGGTCAGGTTCTAGAGAGGGCCCATTTCCTGACTTGCACCTTGCTGTCTTCCCATTGTGTCTTCACATGGCACAAAGAGAAAAATCTAGCTCTTTGGCTTCTTATAAGGGCATTAATCCCCTTATGAGGGTTCCTCCCTCATGACTTAACCACCTCCCAAAGGTCCCACTTTCAAATACCATCATATTGGTGATTAGGTCTCAACATATGATACAAACATTCAGTTTATAACACTCTCAGAGCTTCAGGACACTATACTTCACATAGGTTGTATATATGTTTGTGTGTGTGTGCACATTCTGTGTGTACATTTGTGCTTGTGTTTTAATGTACGTATGTGTATGTGTGCACATGTGCATGTGTGCTTGTGTAATAATGGTATTTAAAACACTGATATCGAGTCATAAAGAACAGTGAATCTTAAAAGATGAGAAATAAAGGAAGTAAGGCCAGCCTATGGCCTTGAGAGAATTTCCATGCAGAGACACTGGGAGGAGGAATTCTTATAGAGGGCCACACAGACAGGAACCCTGAAGATTGGCAGAGGGTCTTTCCCCAGTCCTCAGCAGTAAACTGGTCAGTGCATAAATGTGAGGAAACTATCTCAGCCTGGGAGGAGAACCAAAAAAAAGGACTAAAGGTCTAGGATTAGTGCCAATTTCCACCAACCAGTCTGGAAAACTTCATAATTTGTGAAGTGTTAGGTGCTATACTCAGAATGATCTTGCTTCAGTAGATTAAATGCTACTCTAGTTCCACTTAACAAATCTAGAAGACAATATCTGAAATAATTAAATTGTTTTCAAATAAATTAACTTAGTAACGGAACAAAGTTTAAGAATATTTTTAGAATACAATCATATCCAGCAGTAACATGGAAAAATTCATGATGTCTGGTACCCCAAAAAAGATTGTCAGGCATGCAAAGAAGCAAACAAAACCAAACCACATATGACTCTTAATAAAGAAAAATTGGCCAATCAAAACCAATCCAGAACTGACACAAATGTTAGAATGATCGGACCAGGGCATTAAAACAATTACACAGTTGACCCTTGAACAACATGGGTTTGAACTGTGTGGGTCCATGAATATTTAAAATTTTAAGATAAATATGTTAGAAAAGTTTTTGGAAATTTGCAACAATGTGAAAAAACTTGCAGACAAACCACGTAGCCTAGAAATATATATATATATAAAGATATTTTATGAATGCACACAATATATATAGCTACTAATCTATTTTATCATTTACTATAATAAATATACACAAATTAATTATAAAAAGTTAAAATTTATCAAAATTTATGCACATAAACACAGATTGTTCCTGGCATCATATAGTCAAGAGAAATGTAAACAAATGTAAAGAAGCATAATTGAATCATAACTACGTAAAATTAACTATAACACATACGTTACTACTGTAATAATTTTGTAGTTGCTATTTCAGTGAGACTGTGTTGTGAGAATTCACTTAAAACACTATGTGACACTAATCATTTCTGTGTAAGCAGATCATCTCTAGTAAATTAGGTATAAAAGTAAAAAGTGATCTCTGACAATTCTTGCATATTTTGTATCATGTTTAGTGCAATACTGTAAACCTCGAATAACACCTGAGACTCATACGAAGTGCCACTAGTGATGCTGGAAGCAGAGGAACGTCATAAAGTTACAATAAAAAGTTGAATTGCTTGATATGTACAATAATTTGATGTCTGTAGTTGTGGTTGCCTTCCATTTCAAGATAAATGCATCCAACATAAGGACCACTGTAAAAAAAAAAAAGAAAGAAAAGGAAATTCATGAAAACCTTGTACTTTTTGTAAAATATGTTTTTATCTTGTATTGAAAATGCAGCTTTTATGTGGATGCAGGATTGCTGTAAGAAAGGCATACCTATAGACTTTAATACGATTTGAGAAAAAGCAGTCATTATATAACAATTTAAAGCAAAAAGAAAGTAAAGGATCTAAAGCTGGAGAATTTAATGTTAGTAAAAGATAGCTTTTAAGAAAGAGGTTTGGCTTAAAAATGTCAAGATAATAGGAGAAGCAGCTCTGCAACCAGGAGTCAGCATGTGAGTTCCCAGACACTATTAAGAAAATCATTGAGGAGAAAGGATATCTGCCTGAACAGATTTTTAATGTATATGAGTGTGCCCTATTCTGGAAAAAAAAAGCCACAAAAAACACTTATTAGTAAAGAAAAGAAATTGAGCACCAGGATTTAAGGCAGGAAGGGATAGGCTAACTCTTATGATGAGGACTGCCCAATCTATGAAGCTGCTAACCCCTGGGCCTTGAAGGGAAAATGGAAATACCAGCTGTCAGTCTTTTAGTTGTACAAGAAGGCCTGGACAATGAGAACACTTTTTCTGAATTGATTCCATTGATGTTTTATCCCTGAAGTCAAGAAGTACCTTGCCATTAAGGGACTGCCTTTTAAAGTACTACTGATATTGGATAATGCCTATGGCCACCCAGAACCCCATGAGTTCAACACCAAAGGCAACAAAATGACCTACTTACTCTAAATACAATGTCTCTAATTCAGCATCTAGATAAGGAGGTCATAAGGGCCTTTAAATCTCATTACACTTGGTACTCTATGGAAACACTGTGGTAGAGAACCTAAACAGAGAGAACATAATAAAGTATTGGAAGGATTACATCATTGAATATACCACTGTTGTTATAGGAAAAGCTATGAAAACCATCAAGTCTAAAACAATAAATTCCTGCTGGAGAAAACTGAGTTCAGATGTTGTACATGGATTCACAGGATTTACAACAGAGCCAATCAAGAAAATCATGAAAGAGACTGTGGATATGGTGGGAAAAAAAAGTGGGGAGTGAAGGTTTTCAAGATATGGGTTTTGGAGAAATTCAAGAGCTAATAGACACAACACCATAGGAATTAACAGAAGACAACTTGATGGAGATAAATGCTTCCAAACCAGTGCCAGATGATGAGGAAGAAGATATGGAAGAAGCAGTATTAGAAAACAAATTGATATTAGATAATCTGACAAAAGAGTTCTGATTATTCAAAATGGCTTAATTAAACAAAATAAATAAATAGATGAAACAAAAAGAAAATGAACAGCAAGATGGTAGAATTAAACATACTATACCAATAAAAACATTCAATGTGAATAGTCTTAACATGCCAATTAAAAGATGGAGGTTTCCAGATTTGATAACAAAGCAAGATTCAATTATATGCTACCTACAAGAAATCTACTTCAAAATGTAGAAAAGATAAAGGGGTCAAATATATGGTGATAGACAGAGATTTGACTTTGGGTGTGAACACACAATGCAACATATAGATAATATGTTATAGAATTGTATACTTGAAATCTATATAACATTATTAATCAATATCTCCCCAATAAATTGAATTAAAAATATAATGGCAAATGAGTAAAAATCAGAAGGATAGGAAAAGATATACCATGCTAACACAAATCAAGAGAAATATGAAGTAGCTGTATTAATATAAGACAAACTAGATTTCAGAACAATGAACATTATTAAGAATAAAAAAGGTTAATTTATAATAATAGAGTAAGTTCATCAAGAAGAAGTAATCTTAAACATTTGTGTATCTAATAACAGAGCCTCAGAATACATAAGGCAGAAACTGATAGAACTTCAAGGAGAAATAGATAAATTTACAGTCAGAATCTAACATTTTAATGTCCCTATCTCAATAATTGATAGAACAAGTAGACAAAATCAGCGACAATATAAAAAAATTAAATATCAAAAACCTTGACTTGTTTTACATTTATAGAACATTAGACCCAATACTACCAGATACATAATCTTCTGTAGTACATATGAAACAAGATAGACCATATTCTGGGCCTTCAAATAGTCCCAATAAATTTTAAAGGATTCAGGTCATACAAAGCATATTTTCAGACCACAGTGTAATTAAATCAGAAATCAATAACTGCAAAAATACCTAGGAAATCTCCTAGTACTTGAGAAGTAAATAACACATTTTTAAATAACGCATGAGCCAAGAAGAAATTAAAAGGAAAATTATAAAGTCTTCTGGACTGAAAAAAAAAAGAAAACATAACATTAAAAGTTCTGGAATGTTAGTAAAACAGTACACAGAGGTAAATTTATAGCACAAAATAGCTTTATTAGAAAAGAAAAATGATCTCAAATCCATGTCCTTAGTTCTTGCCTTAAGAAACTAGAAAAAGAAAGCAAATTAAACCCAAAGTAAGCAGAAGAAAGGAATTAATTAAAATTAGATTAGAAAGAAATAATACAGAAAACAGAAAATCAATAAAGAAAATCAATGAACTCAAAAGTCAATTCTTTAAGATTAATATTACTAAGTGCATTTTTTTTCAGGATTAGGCAGAGAAATAGAACAAATAAGAGATATATCTATATCCATATCTCTATCTCTAGATCTATATATCTATTAATACATGTTTCTATCTATATACCTATATATCTATCAATATATGTTTCTATTGTGTCTGCAAGATCCTTCACATCATCACCTAGATTAGTGTTTGATTAAATAATGAGAGGTGTATATATGCTATAAAATGGCCACTATTATCTCTTCTGTCTTTACTAGAGAACATCTCTTATTATATACTCTAACTGGAAACTTACGAAATTCTAGGGAGTATAGGTTAGCCTAGCCCAACTGACATAACAAAAGCCATCAGAAACAAGTGCATTTTATTTCAAGAATGCAAGATTAGTTTACATTTGAAAAACACCAATCAATGTAATTCACTATATTAATAGATTAAATTTAAAAAACTATGCTACCATCTCAATAGAAACAGAAAAACCATTTGGAAAAAAACCAAACATCCATTCTGATAAAAAATAATCTTAGAATACTAGGGAAAACTAAGGAACTCCCATAACCTAATAAAATGTGTCTATGAAAAAACCTACAAATAGCATCATATTTAATGGTGAAATACTGAATGCTTTTTTCTTAAGATCTGTGACAAGGCAGCATATTCACTTTCATGACTTCTATTTCACATTGTACTGGAATTTCTATTCAGTTCAATAGAGCAAGAATAAGAAACAAAATGCATCAAGATGGGAAAAAAAGAAGTAAATACATCTTTTATTTGAAAATCACATAGTTACCTATGTGGAAAATCCAACAGAATCTACAGAAAAGCTACTAGACCTAATAAAGGAGTTTAGTAAGATTGCAGGATACAAGATTAATATATAAAAATCAATTTCTCTATATTAGCAAGAGTCAGCAATTGAAATAAAAACCAACACCATTTATAAGTAGAACAAAAATATTAAACTTAGAGATAAATCTATGAGACCTATAGGCTAAAAACTATAAAATATTTTTAGAGAAATCAAAAGATACCTAAATAAATAAAGATTCTTTTTTTTTCTTTCATTATCAAAATTTTATTTGATGTTTTGGGGATAAGTACACAGACATTTCAAATTTTTTTGGTGGTACCAAAAAATAAACAACCAGCAAATAATTTCACCTCTTAAAAAAAAAAAGCACTTATACTTAAAAAATGGGATGAGGCAGGATTCCCTCCTTCTTAAAAATGTTTCTAGAACTACTGAAAAACTTGCATTTACAATATAGTTCATAAAAATATTCCTCTGGATTATACAAGAAAGGAGACAGGGACCACTGATAAGATATGGTATCTGATATTAATTTGACTTGGCTTCTTTTTCTCCTGGTACGTCAGAGGTTGGGCTCTTCTCATTTTTAGTTACTTCATTTCCTGCAGGTAAATCTTTAGTTTCTTGGTTAGCCACTTCTGTTTATTTTCCCTTTGCACCCCATTCCCCTTTTGTTTGCACTTTTTTGGTCTGCAAATTTATCCTTTCCTGATGCCTTTTTGGCTTCTTTTACACTTTTGCAGGAGCAGGTTTAGCTGACAACCTCACAGACCTACTCTTGGGCCCCTTGTTCACTCCCACCCCCGCTGGGTGGAGCTAACCTTCCTCTTAGGCATCAGAGTAGCAGAGTGGGTGCATGCTGCATGCCTCCCTGCTGCAGCAAGCATGGAGAGCCTTCTCCAAGCTGAGTTACATTTCAGCTGCCGCTTGCTTCTCCCACCTCCAGAGCTGCTGGGATCTGCTAGAGTTTATTGGTTGGAAGACTATAAACATTATTACGGTGTAATTGTACCTATATTGATCTATAGATTCAATGCAATCATATAAAATATCCAGCAGGCTTTTTCATAGAAATCGACTAGGTCTAACATTTATATGGAAATGCAAAAGAACCAGAATTGTCAAAACAACTTTGAAAAAGAATGAAGTTGGATGATCAAAGTTAGCTGATTTAAAACATTATTTCATGAACTTCTTTGCCATCATGATAGCTTCTTTAGTGAAACGTCTGTTCAAATCTTTGTCCATTTTCTTTTGAAGTTTGTTTTCTTGTTATTGAGTTTTGTGCAGAGGAGCAATGTTGAGGACATCTGTTCAAACCTGTGATGTGACTGGTGGGAAGATATTGAAAGTTCTGGGCCTGCCTTATGGTGCCCTAATAGTCACCAGCCAAGAGGATGGACCTATCCCTACTATGGACAATGAGATGTCCCATAGATGAGAGTCCTGATCAGGGGCCAGACAGAGCACTGGTGCAGGTAGGTCTAGTAGTTAAAGATTGCAAACAAGTAAAAAAAAAAAAAAAAA
>PVKZ01008810.1:0-13882 GCA_004027375.1 Macroglossus sobrinus
TCAGTAGAAGTGAGTTTTAGTCTCTGCTTTGGCAGCATGTACTTCTGTGTTTAGCCACCTCTTCTGTATAACTAGGTGGTTGGATTAGATTATTTGTAAAGGTCTTTTTAGCTTTGACATTTTGTGGTTGGAGGTGGTAAAATGATTCATATGAAAAACGGTTGAGCCACTCACCAGTCAGCATGAACTGATAGGCATTATCAGAGATGGAGAAGATGTGGGGCGGGGCCTCCTGGCGCTTTTTGCCTCGGTAGGCTGTCACCACCTCGGGGTTGTACACTGGCAACCACTTGTAGGGGTTGACAGTGACACAGAACAGGCCTGAGTAGGTCTGCACCAAAAAGAAAAAAATACATTATTTTATGAGAACTTTTCTCATAAAATGTACTACTTTTCAAAAATGTTAACGCCGACATGAGTGGCAGGCAATGAGAATGCACTCACATAGATCATCCAGGCTGCATAGCGCTCTTTGAGGTTGTACAGCACAGCGGGCTCATGCAGGTGAGTCATCATGGCCATGTCCTCGATCTTGTCATATTTGGGAGG
Source organism: Macroglossus sobrinus (assembly GCA_004027375.1). Taxonomy (NCBI): domain Eukaryota; kingdom Metazoa; phylum Chordata; class Mammalia; order Chiroptera; family Pteropodidae; genus Macroglossus; species Macroglossus sobrinus. The sequence goes on from PVKZ01008810.1 coordinate 550, forward strand.
GTTCATGGGGAAAACTTGATCATCTTTAACTGTAACGGTCTGTCAAATCAAATAAGAGAGGCCAGAACAAAAAATAAGTGTCAGCCCACCTAACTCAAAATGGGGGACCTTCCAATCATCTCCATTTACTTACAGCTCCAGCTTCGGTCTTGGCTGTCACCTTCCCCCCTTCCCTGCTTTGCACTGTTGCTTTCACAAAGGACTCCTTCGGATCCGCCACAAAGACAGATGTCTTGGCATCAAATGGCCTATTCTGGGCCTCAATGCGCTCCTTTTCAGACTTTCGGAGGTAAGGAGCAGCCTCCCCAAAAACTGCCATTTCCTGGTCTCCACTCATGGCTGCAAGTTATTGATGGCAGCCTAGTCGAAGACTCTGCCTGTCAGAAAAAAAAGGTGGTATAGAAATTCGAAAACTGGACTGTTAGATTCACATTAAAAAAAAAATCTTTATTCACTGACCAGTTGAGTGCTTAGTATTACACTGAGTGTGACCATCTCCCTGGTTTGGCTCAAGGTGAAATGTCAGTCTCCATGTTCTATGGCAGTGCTGACAGACACTTAATCATGCATTTGGAAAGAGACTGTTTCTGGCTCACCTACTGTATAATATTGTAGCTGCTTTCTGAGTGTCATTTTTTATGCATATTAATCTTTATAAGCTGCCTATTATTGGCTTGTACAGAACACAATGCTAAGATGACGGTAAGGTGTTCTCCATCTCTTTCACTTATAGTTCTCATCTTCCAATTGGATTATAAGCACCTTGCAGGCAGGGAGTACTTTTCCTTCCCTCTGCGGCATCCTTCGCATCTCTTAGAACACATGCTGGATACCATGAATGGTTCAAAGCTGGCTTTGTGAATTAAAAGGACAAGTGAAATATGTTTCTAAAATTCTAGGAACTATTTTGTATGTGGTGAAAATCTTTTCATTATAGATTTGCATTTTCAAAGAGTACCTAATAAAGGAAAATGAAAATGTGAGGAGCTTTGTTTTCAATCGTTTTGTTAAAATGTATTATAATATTTATCAATTTCTCATGTTCCTGTATTACAATTTTGACAAATTCGGCTTATTTACCTGTCTTTAATATTTCTTAAAGACTAAATATAAAGTGTCATTACCTATACTTTTTTGCCTTACTACTAATATAAAAATTCCACAAAAAATTTTCTTTTCAAGATTTCTCTCTTGTCACTTTAACATGTATTAATTCTGTCAATAAGGACCATAGGTAATTTATTTTATAATAATAAAGGTATCTTTTCCAGGAAAACTCAAGGCACTTGGGCAAGTTTTCTCACATTTTCCCATTTAAATTGCAGTGACTCAGATAATACAACTAAAATCCTGTTTTGCTGAAAATGCTAACAATCATTCCTATATTATATTTAAAAAATTTTTTATTTTACAGATTGTGAAACAACATGCACATTTAAGCCACTTTTCCAAGACAAGGATTCAATCTATTTAGATAGCATCTGAGGGTTTTCTATATTATATAGTGTTGTGTAAAAGCTATAGTATAGAAAATTTACATTTTCTCTATAAATGAAGAATAACACTGAAATGTTGCATTGCATTTTGTAATTCTATTATTTAAAAGAGAAAATGCAATATTAGATATTAAACTCCTAAAGATTCTGAGAAAGCATTTTCCTATATAGCAAAGGGTATAAATAAAGGAGAACCAATTTCTAATGTCCTCTTCAGAATTTTTCAAGAGAAACATGATCAGCCATGAAATTGAAATGCTTTTATTTTATAAACCCCTGAGCACTCTTCAAACCATTGCAGAAGATTTTTTGCACCCTGAGAGGAATCAGAAAAAAAAATCCACGTCTTACCTTAAAAACACAACCTTGAAGTGGGTCTGAACTGTAAGAAAAAAACAAATTTCTTCTGAATTATATTCTAACAGTTCCCAATGATAGCATGTGTAATTTTTAACTGAGAACTAGGAAATGACTGGGAACACTAAAACATCTAATTAAAATTGCTCCGGAGTAAATTGGTGCTTCACTGAAAGAGCTGCCAAGAGCAATGGGAGCCAGGATGTGTGGCGTGCCTGCGGGCAGCCAGACATCCCTTAATGTCTGTCCTTCAAACAGAGCCCTGTCCTCACACACACTTACCTTGAAGCGTTATGAGGAAAGACAAGTCATACTCATTCCAAGGGTACTTTTATAGGATCAAATATGGAAAACATGTAGCCTCCTCCTCTTTCTCAAAACATATTTGGCAAAACATGTTTTTGGCAATGAAGGTCTCCAAGCATAATTCCCCTCATATTAAAGATGTTTGGATATAATTAGAAGCATTTCCTCTCACATTGGGTTAAGTACGTGAATCAATCTCCTATAAATAATTTGAGTTGTTGGCAATCTGAAAATGATCTGCCTTTGGAATAATGTAAGGTGTTTCAAAGGCACCTCTGTTCTGGAATCCCTGCACTTTGTTGCCTGCTGCTCTTCTGTTTCACTGAGTCGCCTGCATGAAGTCTTGTCAACTGCCCACACAATCGCAAATATTACAATAAGGAAGGAAGTTTCTGCTCTTTACCAGAGAGTTATAAAAAGATTGTTAATTCCTCCCAAAGACACATGACTTTTTTTTTCCAATTTATTGTGCTTTTTCAAAAATGCTTGGAAATTTAATTTTAAAATTTGCTTCATGAAGTGCTGCCAAAGATAGCTTCTTTTATTTTCTCTGATCAGTTGCCTCTGATTTATCGTCATATTATACCACTCCCACATCAGACTTGCTCCAGACACTGGATTGCTTCATGAAGCTGAGGTGGTTTGCCTCTCTCTCTCTCTCTCTCTTTTAAATGCGAGTCACTTGTGAAATCCTGTTTCCTCTATGAAACTCAGCATAGGAAAATATTAGAAAATAGCGCATTTCTCTACATAAGAACACAGCAACTATGACTTCTCTTCCATCAGCTATCTGTGGTATATATTTCACATTTTGCTTACAGACAGTACCTGAACATTGTTTTCTATTATAATTTTTAATTTTAAAAATATTTGTTTTATTGCATTCCTCTATGTCCACATTGTCTGTCTTGTACTGACACCAAATTTGCTTAACATACCTTGTTTTGCAACCATTTCTGTATTATTGTATTTATATTTTAATTGATTTAATGGAAATAAGTTGCCTTATGAAAGCAGATGTCTGGACATACTGATTGTAATGGTCACACAATTTTATTACATTGAGGGACCTTTTAATCCATATTCCTCATTTTACTAATAAAGTGACTGATATGCAAAGAATAGAAGGAAATCTTCACAAATCACACAGTAATCTAGATCCTGATCATCTGATTTGTAGTCCAGTGAGTTTGCTGGTAACACTATTCTATCTAGAGTGGATTAAAGCCATCAGAAAGGGTCTTACAGGAGACAGTCTTCTGAGAGGAACTTCCCTAACCACCTCTTAATCTGCTTTGTTACCACAGGTATAACATTTTATTTTTTACATTTTTTTTCTTTATCAGGCATCCGGAAAATGTGGGCAATTATTCTCAGTAAAAGAAGACACTTAAATAATATTCTCGATAGGATTTGATGGGAATTTTAAAATAGCCTTTTGACCTCCTCTGGACAGATTTTTCAAGACGCAGAAAGTAAGACATTGTTTTTGGTCATTATTGCCAAGTTATGAGATACATAAGCATTTACAGGTGATGTGGAAACAAAGTGAAAAAGGGGCCAAGTTGTGAGAAGGGCAACTCCACATACCAAGGCCAGTGTGACAGCATGAATCCTAATTACATGTTGAACTGCTTTTATACATCTGATTTAAGTTATTGACTCACAGTGCCATTTAAACCAATGTACCCTTTTTTTCTATTCAGATATAGTTACCCTTTAGCTTTTCCTTTATGCTGTCCAGGGAGATTTTTGCTTTTGGCTATGTATCTCAACTGAATCCGGTTTTTAAATTCTTGATTCTTTAATAAAACTTCTCTGAGACATTCAGATTGCTCCCATATCTGGTTTTTGCACTAAACTCACACTCATCATTATGTGTATATGTTTAAATAATCTATTTTGAGATTCATATTTTATTGATTCTTTTAATCTTTTATTCTAACTCTTTATATAATTATACAGGAGGCTATAAATCTGGAAACATAGGCTAATAAACAGCGTATTGATATTATATTATAATATATAGAATAATATTATCTTTGTCTCTAGACTTTATAACTTTTGTAGGGTGAAGGGTCACATCTCACTCTTGATGTCATACGCATTACCCAATTTACATACTGTGAACATACAGTATTTTGGTAATAATGATGAGAACTTTCATGTGCTAATAATAATACTTTGGATTTGTATTATTGATACCAATTATTAAGCAAGGAGAATTAATAATACTTCAGTTCAGTCTGAATCCCCTATGTGAGAATATAGCTAGTGCCATCCTTTGCATAGACCTGGAATATTAGGTTCATGTTAGAGGAAGCAAGAGCTTTCTAAGATCTTACTATACCTCGATATTAGGGAAAAGTTAGAAAGAAATACAAACTTCTAGATTTCTGTTCATCAGAACTTCCCTAATAAGTGACAACCTTATGATCCTGAAGTATTACTATAGACCTAAGATAAAAGTGAATATGTATCTATTTCTTAGTGAATGTGATTGTCTAATAATCTTGTGACTATTTGAGCTTTGACATTGCTTTAGGAAAAAGTGAAAAGACCAGCTTAAGGATGTTGTTTACAAAGTACCCTGTGCTCTTTATTTCCTTTGCAATAGGGTACAATAAACAATTATTACAGATAGACATGACCGAAGACTTCACATTTTGTGTTCCTCTTCAATCATTCCATAGTATCAGGGCACGATCACTCTTCACTTATGATTTTTGTGTGAACCTCACGGCTCTTCACCCGCAGCTTGTTGACCTGAGACTCGGCAATGTCAGCTCGCTCCTCGGCCTCCTCCAGCTCGTGCTGGATCTTGCGGAATTTAGATAGATTCGTATTGGATTGTTCCTCCTGAGAATAAAAATGGAATTGTAAGGAATCTATACTGCATCTTTCTAGACTCCTTAGGCCTAAGGGAAGAAAAGACTTGGCATCTACAAGGAAGTTAAAATACTCAGTAGGAAACATGATTGTTTTACTGTCTCCTAGATTTTGCTTATCATTGATATTAACTGAATGATTTATTTGGGGCTTGGTGTCTCATAAATAGTCACATCTGTATTTTTGCAAACAAAACATATTAAAAGATACATACCACACGTAGAACGAGAAAGAACATAAGAACAGAGAAGGCAAGAATATTAAAGTCATGCTTGTTAATGCTTGCTATAAGATGATTGTTAGCTCAAGTTAGATATTCTTTATTATAATAAGGATGAATTTCTTTTCTTAATTTTTATTTTTCAATTACAGTTGCTATTCAATGTTATTTTATATTAGTTTCAGGTGTACAGCATAGTGGTTGGACATTTATATAATATATGAAGTGATCCCCCTAATTAGTCTAGTACCCACCTGGCACCATACATAGTTATTATAATATTATTGACTATATTCCTTGTGCTGTACTTTATTATGATGAATTTCTTAATAGTTCCTTTAAATTGAAAAAAATGTTGTATTTTATTATATATTACTTTGTCACATTTCAAGACAATTACTTTTTTCTCCTGCTTTGGTTGTAATAATTCTATTGACAAATTTCCTAATACCAACTAGTCCTTAATAGGAATTAAGCCTATTTAATCACTGATGGATTTAGTAATTTGTCTTTATTATAACTACACTTATGAGTAAAACTGCCTTTGTTTTTTTCCCCCATTCTATCTTGGAAGGGTTTTGGTATGAGGGTTATTTGAGCTTCTTAAAATAATTTGAAAAGCTTTTAATTTTTTCCCATGCTCTGGAATGACTTACAGCGCTTGGGAATTATCTGTTCCTTGAAGTTTTGAAAGACGTATCTGAACCTGAGTCCATTTTGAAAAGTAATTTTGAAATAACTCATTTAGCTATCTTAGTAATTTGTATTCCCCTATAAAAAGCACCAATTTCTTCAAGATTTCAGTTTTGTTGACAGATTTATATTTTAATTTAAAAAAATGTAAACCTACTTGTATATGGCTTGCCCACTTTCTCATTCCTAATGTTGAGAATTTATATTTTCTTTTTCTTTTTTCTTGATTTAGCTAGATGTAAGTGTATTTATTTTATTACTATTATTTTATTAGCTCCCCAGAAATTATCAGATATTACTGAAAATAGAAAATTAGAAAATAATATACTCTAATTAATCCATTTCTACCTTTGTCTTTAACAGTAGCTCTAATTTCTATTATTTTATTTATAATTTTTATTGAAATGCCAGTTTATGCATTTATTTTAATTTTTGATTTATAATGAAAGCATATGAAGCAATGAATTGTCCTCCAATGACAGCTTTGACTATACTCTAAGGGTCTGTCAAAGTAGCAATTTCTTGAAATTTATTTATAATTGATAATTATTCAGTAATTATGTTTTTTAATGTCTAATTTAACCCCAAAATATTGAAGAAAATTTGTTCTTTAACATTTAAGCATTTGGAATTTTTTGTTTATATTTCTCATTACTTTATAATTTGATCACACTGTGGCTAGAAAATGTGGCCTGTATTATTTCTGCTTTGAATTTTGAGGTTTATTTGTGGATTAAAAATTTCTTTTTAAAATCAAGCTATTATTACAAATAATAAGCAAAAGTATAAAAATGCACAAAAGTTTTTAAGAAGTCACAGTCTTCTATAAAGCAAACAGCTTATTTACTACAAGGAGTAGTAAATCTAATTATTTACTAGATTTTCTTAGCAGAAGACTTCTCTCTTTTCTATCTTAAGGATACTTACAGCCTCCTCAGCTTGTCTCTTGTAAGATTTCACTTTTGCCTGAAGTTTATCTACCAAATCCTGAAGCCTGAGAATATTTTTACGATCTTCTTCTGTCTGAAAGATTATAAAAACCATAGGGCATTACTTCTAAAGCACATGACCACTGTATCATTGCATATGAGTGTTTCACGTATACATGGAAGAGTGCTTAGTGGATAAAAAACTATTACTGTACCTGGTAAGTGAGTTCCTTCACTCTCCTCTCATGTTTGCGCAGACCTTTAACAGCTTCAACATTACGCTTTTGCTCACTCTCAACCTCTCCTTCAAGCTCACGCACCTGCAAATAAGTAGGCTCTTAAGAACTTTGTTACTGTAAGCCATTGGGAGCAATGGAAATAGGTAGATATTGAGATACCCACTCTGGCCTCTAGTTTCTGGATCTGCTTTTTCCCGCCTTTTAGGGCCAATTGCTCAGCCTCATCCAGACGGTGCTGCAGGTCTTTCACCGTCTGTTCCAGGTTCTTCTTCATCCGTTCCAAATGGGCACTGGTGTCTTGTTCCTTCTTCAGCTCTTCAGCCATCATGGCTGCCTAATAACAATAAAACAAAACCAATTGAGGGAGCTGAGATAGCATATCAAGATTCAAGTTCAACCACACTGCATACCCTCAGCTTACATCTGTGATGGCCTTCTTGGCTTTCTCTTCTGCGTTGCGGGCTTCCTGGACAATGTCCTCCATCTCTGCTTGTATTTGGGAAATATCTGTCTCGAGCTTCTTCTTGGTATTAATCAGGCTGGTGTTCTGTTTAAAAATAAGTTATAAATTTTTTTAACATGTTACCTGAAACCACATGGTAGCCATTTTTGAAAAAAAAATTTTCAGGTAAAATTTTGTAAGTCAAATGCCCTTCAATATTATTTTGTTATGTAGCACCATTAAATAAAATGAAAATGTTATAGAATATTCAGTATCTTCAAGTACATAGTTCATAATTAGGTCAAATATCTCTATAATTTCTTAATTGCCATTTACCAATGGTACTATTCACAGGAATAAAATTATAACAGATGTTAAACATTCCTTTTCTCCAGAATAAAAATGTCAATATTGATAGCAAGGGTCAATAAAGATATTAAGACAAAATAGTATGGGTAGCCTTAGAATATTATACAACATGAATCAATAATTTTTGCAAAATAAAAAAGCAAAGTTTTCTCAATAATACAGTGAAAAATCTTATAGAAGCATAAAACCTGGCTGTCATATAAAAACATTAAGCATATATATTTCTGGGACATATAGCATTCACCAAGCATGAGTTTTTTGCATTGAATCCTACCTGAGTGTGGAGGAGTTGGACACGCTCACTGGCATCCAGAAGCTCCTGTTCTGCGATTTTCCTGCTTCTCTCTGTTTGTTCCAGAGTGGCCCTCAACTCCTCAATCTCAGCCTGCAGAAGGTTGGCTCTGCGCTCCACCATGGCCAGCTGCTCCTTCAGGTCCTCTTGGCCCCTGAGAGCATCATCCAGATGGATCTGAGTGTCCTGTGGAATGAATGATCCTTGAGACATCTTGTTTTCAGGGTTGCATTCACTCAACTGCCCTGGGACCATCTCTTGAGCCCATTTACCTTGAGAATGCCTTGGGTGTTTCTGTAGTTCCTCAAGGCCTCAGCAGCCATGCGGTTGGCATGGTTCAGCTGGATTTCCATTTCATTCAGATCTCCCTCCATCTTCTTCTTGATCCTGATAGCATCATTTCTGCTCCTGATCTCAGCATCCAGCATGGTCTGCATTGACTCCACGACTCTAATGTGGTTTCTCTTCAGCTGGTCAATTTCCTCATCCTTTTCTGCAATTTTCCTGTCAATTTCAGACTTGACCTGGTTCAGCTCCAGCTGGATACGCAGGATCTTTCCCTCTTCATGTTCAAGAGATGCCTTAACGACAGCAAGAGGGTAGCATTAGAAGGGAAAGAAAACATATGAACGTTTATCTGCATAGCTTTCCTTCCACAAATTGTTCTGTTTATCTTTTTATTTAAACTATGTAGATGGGCCTGATATTTTTTTGAATTTGTTTATAATGCACAATTTGACTTATACCTCTGCTTCCTCTAAAGCAGCCTGAAGTTCACACTTTTCTTGTTCCACTTGTTTCTTTATTTTTTCCAGTTCATGGATACGTTTCCCTCCTTCTGCTATCTGCTCTGTAAGGTCAGAAATCTCCTCTGTTTGAGTAAAAGACAGGTAGAAATTTGGTCAGATGGAGGACAAAAGAGAAAAGTTTCTTCAAGGCATGAATATTACTGAAAGTGAAAGGGACTCACGCTGCAAGTTTTTGTTCTCCCGTTTGAAAGTTTCTAGCTGATCCAAGGATTCCTCGTAGGCATTCTTCATCTTGAACAACTCAGTGCCAAGAGAGCGGGCCTCCTTCTGGGAGGCCTCAAGCTCAGCATGGGTTTCCTCATACTTCTGTTTCCATTCTGCCAGGATCTGAAAAATCAAGAGTGGTTACTTGCTGTAAAGGATGGAGGAAAATAGTGGAGAGCAGAGGCTGCTGCAGGAATTACCTTATCGAAGTTCCTCTGCTTTTTGTCCAGAGCTGCGCATGCAGCGTTTGTTCTCTCCACATCAAGCATGAGGTCCTCGACCTCATTCTGTAACCGCTGCTTTGTCTTTTCAAGGGAGGCACATTTGGCATTCACGGCTTCTACATGTTCTTCAGCAGCTTGTAGACGCTGGGCCAACTTCTTCCTTGAAGATTATATACATTTACAGAGAGGTGAACCAAAACAAGAATTATAAACTATTACCACACTCAAAGTATTGAAAACTTCATACAAAATATTTATGTTAAAAATGTCCATTTATTCAACAAATATTGATGAGCTTCTTTTATGAACTAGACCCTGCTATACAGCAATGAACAGGACAGAAAAGGTCCCTGCCTCATGAATCTTCCAAACAAGTGAGAATAATAAACAATCAGCAAGTGAGAAAATGCATAATAATAAATTGCTGATATAAGTGCAATGAAGAAAAATAAAATAAAGAGTGGGCAAAATACTCTAAATAGTCAGGAAGGCCTCTCCGAGGAAGCCACATTTCAGTCAAGCTCTAAAAGAAGACAGAGAGTGAGCTAGATGAGTTTTAGGGGAGAGTATTTCAGACAGAAAAACCACCAAGTACAAAACCTGAAGCAGCAATGAGCTTGGTGTGCTCGAACAGCAAGTAAGGCCTAATTATCTTATAATGATTTCTTATTTCTTATTTTTTACTTTCTTAACTGGATTTTAGGCAAGGAGGGCAGAGATCATGTTTGCTTTATTTATGTCTTCTTCTCAGGGCTCGATAGTGCCTAGCAAATAGGATCAATTAATGAACATTTGTGGGTTCGATCATAGAATCTTCAAAAATCTTCTTTCTGATTCAATGTGCAAAATTTTCTGCATACATACTTGGCCTCCTCGAGCTCCTCTGTGCGCTGGATGGCGTCTGTCTCATATTTGGTCCTCCACTGGGCGACCTCGCTGTTGGCTTTGGACAATGCCCTCTGCATTTCTGCCTTGGATTCCTGCTCCTCCTCATACTGTTCCCGTAGCAGGTCACAGTCATGGCGGGCGGACTGCAGGGCATGGGCCAGGGCGTTCTTGGCCTGTGTAAATAGTTACATTTTCATTTTACTGAATACTTAAACGTTTAATTATTAGGTTTCAAAAACCTTAAGTTGATGTAAAGGACTCCAATTAGGGTCAGGTCATGGGAAAAAAAATGAGTCTTATGATAATAGTTACCTTTGTTTCCTCTTCAAGTTGCCTCTTTAATTCCTCAATCTGTTGAGTAAATGCTTGTTTGCCCCTTGATAACTGAGACACCAGAGCTTCTTTTTCATCTAGCTGACGTGAATATTCACCTGATAGACAAAAAAAAAAATGGCACCAGTATTTTTAAGGTGAAGAAAAATTTCAAGCCCATATTAGAAATAAATTTTAACTTTTACTATTTCCACTATTGAGTGCTCAGATGATTGAATTATCTATTGACACCTTTATGCTTAATGATTTTTATGGTGAAACTTAGATATTAATTTGAATGAATAAATACAATTTAAATTCTTTCTGTTCTCTCCATTACTAATTCTTTCAGGGTTATATGATATTGTGTAAATCTTGGTGATAACTGTCAAAGAAGGGATCTAAAATGTCTAATTCTACATAGTCCCAGTTTCATAAGACTTGTAAGAAACTGGGTTATCCATGGCCCTTTTCAGGAACTATTCACTGTGAAATAGATCAAAAGAAGCTTAGTCTAAAACAGGAGCCCTGGACCCATACTGGAGTGATTTCTAACCCCAAGCATGCCCTCAGTGTGGTCAAATACTCAAGGTCTGTCTTGAGTAGAGTTTGATCCAGTCCTAGAGATGTCTTTATCTCCAATGTTGTCCTCAAGTGACCTTGCAAGTAGGTTGAGAGTCTGAGCTGTTCAGTGAATCGCCCATGTTCTCAGTTGCTTTTATTAGGCTTTCACATCACCAAATCAGTTGTTTTTAACGACATCATCTCCATAGAAGAGGACAGAGTTACCAGATTCAGTCTGTAAGCGGCCCCTCTGTGTTGTCAGGTCATTGATCAGCCGCTGCTGCTCTTCTTCCTTCGATTTCAGTTCACTCACTTGGTCCTCTAGTGTACGACACATTTTCTCTAGGTTTCCCTATGTGAGAAAAAGTAAAAGGAATAAATGAAGACATTTTAATATAATTTTGCTCAAGCTACAATTTCTTCTAAAACAGAAAAAATATTTATTTTGACATATGAAATAAATTGTCTTATATATAATATGATATGTAAGGATTTTTCTTTATACTTTCTGATTGCTGTCATAAGTTGAAAATATACATCGAGATTTTTAAAAATCTAATCATGAAGCTCTGTTCAACATTAATATAAAAAATTAAAGATTATGTTCTAAATTTAAGATTTTATAAGATTAAATGGTATATTTTCTAAAGCATATTCATAAACACTTCATTGCCTTTACATAGAGTGACATTTTGCTTATTGGATAATTGAGAATATTGGAGACCTGTGTTCTTGACTTAGAGACCAAGAGAACACAAATGACCTATGTTCAAAAGTTGGTGGGGGTTTTTTATTAAGGATGTGATAGGCCAATGTGCTTAACTTTTTAAAATTTAATTTCTTCAAATGTTAAGGGAAAATAACACATAATAATACCTTCCTTATCAACCTTCTGTAGTACTGCATAGAACAAATGACATAATGTGTGTGTAATGTGCCCCATGTCACTATGATGTTTACATAAAAGGCTATTGTTAATAACAATTTCCCAGGTTCTATAGTACCTTGGCTTTGGAGACAGTCTCCATGTTACTAGCAAGGTCATCGATCTCCATCTTCATCTCACTCTTCTCCTTCTCCAGCTTCTGCTTGACCCTCTGCAGGTTGTCTATCTGCTCCCCGAGCTCAGCCACACTGTCTGCGTGCTTCTTCCTCAGGGTGGCCGCAGTGGCTTCATGCTGCAGGGTGGCCTCCTCCAGGTCCCTGCGCATTTTCTGGAACTCAGCCTCCCTCTTCTTGTTCATCTCGATCTGGGCTGAAGTCGCCCCACCAGCTTCTTCCAGCCGCTCACTGATCTCCTCCAGTTCCCGAGAGAGGTCAGAGCGTTGCTTCTCTGCTTTGGCCCGAGATGCCCGCTCTGCCTCGATTTCCTCCTCCAGCTCTTCAATGCGGGCCTGGGAGTGGTGAAAAGCAAAAACTTAGCTTCTTTACATCATAACTGCACCTATTTGAGACAGATTAATGGCATTATGAACGTACTTGCAACTCTTTAATCTTCTTTTGCAGTTGAATGCCAAGTGCTTGTTCATCTTCAATCTTGCTTTGCAGATTACTGATTTCAAACTCTTTCCTTTTTTAAAAAATAGCAAAGAATAAGAATTGAGTCCATATCCACCAGTGGAAGCAAGTTCATAAGTAATTCTTTCATACTTACTTTTTGAACTTTTCATCAAGTTGTTGTTTTTCATTTTCAATGTCCATTATGGACTCTTGGGCCAACTTGAGGTCACCTTCAAGTTTCCTCTTAGCCCTTTCTAGGTCCATGCGAAGTTTCTTTTCTTGTTCTAAGGACCCTTCAAGCTAAACATAAATAATGTTGAGTCAAAAGGATTGCTTAGCCTTTTTTCAAAGAAAATAATTTTCTTGATAATTCCAGACTTACATCATCCACTTGCTGCTCTAGCTTGATCTTTGCTTTGGTCAGGGTGTTGACTTTGTCCTCTTCTGCCTGCAGGTCATCCAGGGTCTGCTGGTGGGCCTCTTGGAGGGCCTTCTTCTCCTTGGTCAGCTTAGCTATGGTTTCATCCAGGCCTGCCATCTCTTCTGTGAGGTTTTTCACCTAGAAGGTCAAGGAAGAGATTGTTTCTACTATATAGCAGC
>PVKZ01008811.1:0-11767 GCA_004027375.1 Macroglossus sobrinus
AGCTTGATCTTTGCTTTGGTCAGGGTGTTGACTTTGTCCTCTTCTGCCTGCAGGTCATCCAGGGTCTGCTGGTGGGCCTCTTGGAGGGCCTTCTTCTCCTTGGTCAGCTTAGCTATGGTTTCATCCAGGCCTGCCATCTCTTCTGTGAGGTTTTTCACCTAGAAGGTCAAGGAAGAGATTGTTTCTACTATATAGCAGCTTATTGGATGCTAGAACCTCAGAATAGTATAGCAGAATATGATTCATACCTTGTTTTCTGTGGCGTGTTTCTCCTTTTCAACCTTGGCCAGTGTCAGCTCAAGGTCATCAATGTCTTTCTTGAGCTCTGAACATTCATCCTCCAGTTTCCTTTTCTTGGCTGTCAGCTCAGCATTGATCTCTTCTTCATCTTCAGCTCTCTCAGTCACCTCTTTGATTTTGGCCTCCAGCTGGATTTTGGTTTTGATCAGCTGGTCACATCTCTCCTCTGCATCAGCTAAGCTATCTGCTTCCTGAGAAGGGACAATAAACACTTTTATATTTCAATTTTTTGTCTGTTTTCAGATTTTACTAATATTTTAAAACCAAACAAGTAAATGATATTTTAAGCCTTAATTTTTATTAGCTTTCTATCATTTAGGAAGTATTTACTGGACACCTACAGCACTGAAGATGAAAAAAAAATGTAAGTCATGGTTTCTGGTGAAATTATGATACAATTATATTTCTAATCACGGGGTTCAGGACACACTACTTCAAAATATAACCCTTTGGCATACTGAAAACCTAAAGCTGAAAGAGCTTGAGAAAAATGGCAGAAGCAGGAAGTTCACTTTGACATCTGCTCCTCACCCTTCTTCCCTGAAACAAGTCATAAAACTCTCATGTGAATGGTACCCTCTTTATACCAGGAGGAAAGAAGATACTCATCACCAGAGATGGGGAATTTAGGGCTGAGAGGGCTGTATAAACAAACCTTGTGTAACTAACCTTATCTTCCTAGTTACTTCTTCACCATGAACTACCCCTAGCCTATAACCCCTTTTCTTGTCAATTCTTCACAAATTTATTGTTTCTTTCTCTAAAAGATATAAAAGCTTCCTGCTCTTGTCACTTCTTCAGGTCTTCATTTTCTTGTGAATATCCCAATGTATATGTAAAAATTCAGTAAAAATTGTATGCTTTTCTCCTGTTAATCTATCTTTGTCCTTAAATTTCAGACCTAGCCAGAGACCCTAAGAAGGTTGAGGAAGACTTTTTTCTCCCCTACATGGTAACCTATATTTAATGTGTTGGTATATAACTTCATATCAGTCAGTTTTCTTTATTTAATATTTATTTTCAGAAAATTTTAGTTTATGAAATAGAAATAAAATTGTTAGGTATTTATCAAGTGGCTAATAGTAAGGTGTAATATCAGAAAAATGACTTAAAAGGATGACATGTCCTACAGTGACAGAATAGCTGAGAATTAAAAGAGAACTAAGGGAAACTGAACATATTAAAAGGTGGAAATTAAAAAACTAGCAAGCATGAGCAGAGATAGAAGTTGGACTATAATCTTTATGAGAGTAGGGACCATGCCTCTTGCTCAAAGTTTTATCTCTACTGCTTGGAATGTCATCAAATATTTATTAAATGTATTTTTGATAGAATAATGTTGAAAAGAAGCCATTCTATACTCAAAGGAGAGTATATTGGATCAAGCTTAAATATCCCCTACAATTATTCCTTAATCCTTGAAAGTATGAGGGATCTCTCCTCATTTTGGAAAACTGTGATCTATGTAAACTGCAAGGAGAGTCACAGTGCCAACCTAGGTATTTATAGTTCATCTTTCTTTACATTTTCTAATTATGTGTCTAAACCCGATAGGCCCAATGAGACCGATGTAGAGTCCCTTCTGAATTCAGAAAACTAGAGGATAGCATTTAATATCTCTATTGTTGATATCAGTGGTAGCAACTGAAATTCTCATGTTATTTGGGTCACAAAAATGGGTTAGAGTGTGATGTTTGATAAAATATTTCTTTCTAAGCCTCAGGATATTTATTGGGACATCAGAATAAGAACATGAACACAATCTCTCATGTTTTGCATAAAATTGCCACTATTTATAGAAAGTATTACCATTATCCTTGCAATAATCCTACTCTTTAAAGTACAAGAGAGTTTCAAAAGTTAAAACTGAGAGGGAAGTTGCCAGGGGACCAGAGATATAAAAATTTAGAATATACATTTTCATCACAAAGTCTCCTCCCTCTTAATTGTTAATATTGTTCTCTTTTTTTTTTTTTTTACTGCCCTTATTTGTATTTTTTAGTAGGGAGAATTTTAGGGAGAACAGATCATCTTATTTCCTGCCCATATTCTGCTAGGAGAAACAATAGGGGGAAAGGAAAAACACTTTTATTTTTCTCTTTTCAACAGCAAGAAATACAATCATGGTGCTTTTTAGTAATGTTGTATATAAAATTTTATAGACATTCTAAGGAGTTGCAAATTAGGAAAGACTGACAATAAGTCTCTTAGTAAGGTGTAATTAGACTTTACCCTAGCAATTGCTGAACTGAAATTTTAGCATGAGATTACAAGAAATGGGTTCTGACACTCACAGCTTGAACCTGGAGTTGTAGGTCGTTTTTCTCTTGCATCAGAGTTACCATTTTCTCTTCAAGTTCTTTCCTTTTTGCCTCTGATTTAGCCAGCTCTTCTTTGGTCTTCTCAAATTCTTCCTTCATGTTGGCCATCTCCTTTTCTGTCTCTGCACTCTTGAGGAGAGGCTTGATCTTGAAGTACAGCTTCATCCAGGGCCAGTGCTTCACATTCATGAAGGCACGAACATTGTACTGGATACAGAAGATGGACTCTCTGTGATAGGAACAGAAAATTTCAAAGTCAGGTTTAATAGGAATCAGAATAAGAAAGCATAGGCTAATGGGGTTTAGTCAGGTATTGCTATTAATACCTTCTTTCCACCATCTTCTGGTACTCCACTCTCGCCAAGTACCCTCTGCACCTGGCCTGGGTTCTGGTAATCAGCTGGGCCAGCTTATCATCTCGCATCTCCTCTAGGAGCCCCAGAAGACCAGCTTTGAAAAAGACCTGAGCATAGGCAGATTTGCAGATCAGAAACTTTACCAAAACTTCAGAGTGACATGGATAGCATCACATAGGCTTTAGAGACTATTACCTTGGTGTGGCCAAATTTATACTGGGTGTGGTCAATGTCAATGGACCCAAGGAGCTTCTCAGAGGCCTTCTTGCTATCAATGAATTGTCCTTCGGGGATAGCACTGGCATTTAACACCTTATATCTGTTTAAGTCAAACAAATAAATGATATAACTGTTGCCTTCAACAAGGAATCTTCCTGCCTTACTACAGAAACAACATAGTTGTTGGGTAGTCTAACAAATATAAAGAATCATATCTATCTCTAATCTCTATGTATTCAAAGTGTGTCGCACTTTTGGTATGTCAACACAGAGTCTGTTAAATTTGTTTCTCTTCTCTTTAATTTTAATAGAAGGTGTAAAGGATTCTTTCATTGAAAAATTAAATAAGAAAAATCTCTTAAAATAATTCACAGTGAGAAAGTCTGTCTGACCTCTGTTTGAAGTCTGCATAAAGGATTCTGCTTGGGAATCCCTTCCTACAGATGCGGATGCCTTCCAGCACTCCATTACACCTCAGCTGGTGCAGGACAAGTTCGTGCTCCATGGCCCCTAAAAGGAAGAATACATATGCCTCATTTCATGGTCTAAAGCAAACACACTGGAGCTTGTCGGCATATGAACAATGTCTTACCAGGAGTTTTGGTTTCATTGGGGATGATGCACCGTACAAAATGAGGGTGAGTGCTCCTCAAGTTGGTCATCAGTTTATTTAAATTCTCCTGTAGAACAATATGAATATTTGGTTTAAAGGTGTACTATTTCATACATTCACATTTACAGACATAATTCTTGTGCTCCATGACATTCATTCAATTCTAATGATGTGAATTTGCAAAATTATCTCTGGAATTTCCACATTCCCAAAATATCCATCTATTTCCTGTTTCTTTGCATTATATACATATTTTTTATTAGACATTGAAGAGGTTGTTCACTGCTGCTGAATTTGATAGCATATGTTGTAAATTTAATGTGACATTATAAACATATAGAAATACTCCACCCATACTCTTTTGCCTTGATATGTAGTCTGGTTTGATAAATAATTCAGTATCTTCCTACAAATCTCCATTTCTTTCTTTATCTGACTTTCAGTTGTATCCGCTTTCCTATCATATGCTTATTCCTTATTATAGTTAGAGATCTGTGACCTCCTTCTGGTTCCAAGTAGCCTTTTAATGCCTCATTCTGGGAATTAGCAGAAAACGGATAGCCATATTACCAAGTGTAAGATGTTTTCCAAAGAAATTCTGGTTTTTCAGAATGACTAGAGCTTCAGTTTTCCAGATGGGATTGTCAAAAGAAAAATAAAATTTCCTTAAAGAACTATTTTTTATCACATCTGGCTACTTATTCTTTTAGCTTAGCTTCCAATTCTTACCACTATTCTATTCTCAACTTTTGAAATCTACTCATTCCAGTTCTATGCCAATATACACCTAAATATTTACATTATTTGGAGGCTCCCAGAAGCTCAAGTAAATCTCATGTTTTGCTTAATCCTATTCCAATAGAACCTTTTAAGTGTCAAAGACCTCATTTTCTTATCCCCAAATTGAAATTTTCCATCTGATATTGACTTTTGCAATTTACTCTCATCTCTACTGAGGCCCATGTCTCCTATATAATGCTGAGTATCTCTTACAAACTACCACAAGCCTCCCTGAAACTCCATTCTACCACTGCCTGCTGACCTATCTCCTTGAGTTACATCCAGTTCTAGAATTCTTGCAAGTGTACTCCCCCTTCTCCACACAGTAAAGTAAAATTTAATTTCCCGAATCTACTTAGAGAAAATGAAGTTTGTACCCTGAAGAGAGCAGACACAGTCTGGAAGGAAGAACCCTTCTTCTTGCCACCTTTCTTTCCACCACCGCCAGACTCTAAAGAAATCAGAGAAAGCACAAGAAATCAGAGTACAGGATTTCTCTGTTTGTGTTCCATACATTAAGTAAAAGTTTAATTCTATTGAGAATTACCTGCTTCAGCAGCTGCTGCTGCCCCAGAGAAGAGGTAAGCTAGAGTTTTCATTGAAGACTTCTGGTACAGCCCAACCACAGTCTCGTTCAGGGGGTCCTTGTTCTTGTCAAGCCAGCCGGCAATGTTGTAGTCCACAGTGCCAGCATAGTGTACCAGAGAGAAGTGGGCCTCAACCTTGCCTTTGGCAGGCTTGGGCTTCTGGAAGTTGTTTGACTTTCCAAGATGTTGTTCATACAGCTTGTTCTTGAAGGAGGTATCTGTGGCCTTGGGGAACATGCACTCCTCTTCCAGGATGGAGAAGATGCCCATAGGCTAAAAGTGGACCGCATACAAAGTTATAATTCTATTTAAACATTTTTCTCTGTATAAAGAATTAAAATAAGATGCAATGAATAATTCAGTTGTCACAAAACATGGTTAGTGAAATGCAAAACAGACCTTCTCAATGAGCTCAATGCAGGCAGCCAGGTCCATGCCAAAGTCAATGAACTCCCACTCGATGCCTTCCTTCTTGTACTCCTCCTGCTCCAGCACGAACATGTGGTGGTTGAAAAACTGTTGCAGTTTCTCATTGGTGAAGTTGATGCACAGCTGTTCCAAGCTATTAAACTAAAATAAATAGAAAATAAAAGTTAACATTCAGTTTATAATAAATCTTCTCTTTAATAAGGGCTTTCCTTAGGTGGCTAGCCTAACCACCCTCTTACGATGTTATGGCTTCATTTTGCCTGAAATATCTCCTAAACAGGAATAAACAGGCTCTTAGTGATGCTTCCTCATGCAATAAAACAATTATTTGTTTTTTATAATATCGATTTTTGTTGATCAGAGTTTTCTTGGTAATTTATCTCTTTATGATTGTGTTGTATAACTAGCTAAGGTTGATTAATCTGAACCATTGTGGTATTTATGTTGTTATTACTAATAGGAATAAAAATTCAACAACTAACATTTGTTGAATATTTACTATCTGCTAAACACTGTGCTAAGTGTATTTTATAAATTATTGCATTTAATCATCATAGCCACCTTTTTAAGGTGGTAGTTTTCCCATTTCATGGATGAGGAAACATGATTAGAGAGGTTAAGTAACCTGTGAAAAATCCTGCTAGTAGGGGCTCCAATGTTTTGACACCAGAGCCAATGTTTTTAACTGGTCTTAGGACTTGTCAAGATCTGCTCAGCTTTACTATTCAAGACAGCTAGATGTAAACTGGAAATTCTCTTGTCAAAGAACAGTGTAACCATACGCAAAAGTCAAAGGGGTTCTACCACACAGATGAACCTTGTAAACGTTATGCTAAGTGAAAGAAACTGTCATAAAGGATCACGTATTGCATGATTCCATTTGTATGAAATGTCAAGAATAGGTAACTCTATAGAAACAGAAAGCAGAGAAATGACTTAAAGGGGATGGGGTTTATTGTTGGGGTGATGAAATGTTTTAAAATAGATGGTTGTGATAGTTGCATATATCTGTGTATATACTAAAAACTATCACACCAAGTACTATCAATATGTAAATTTTATGATATATGAATTATATCTCAATAAATCTTATTAAAAAACTTAAAGAGGTTGAAGTATACACTTTCGTTAGTTTTTTTATTTGAAAAACTGAGTTACTATTCTTGTCCTGCTTGGTGCCAGACTATTTCCTTCTTCTCATGTGGGCTTGGGAATTTCTGGAAATGATCTTGTCCTTAAAACTAAGAAACATTCCTCCAGTGTCTATCAGTTCACTCATAGAAAAAGGTGTAGAAATGCAACTTGTGATCAGGAATATCTGTGATGCTGCTGTCAGGTAGAGAACTTTGGTTTTCTTGCTTCCTAAGCTATCTTCCATAGTCAGAGTTGAGTTTCTTTACAATACCATTTCCATTTTCTATCTTTTTTTTTTTAATTTTTAAAAACTTATTAAAATTTTTATTTATCATTTCCATCTTCTTTAAATCCTTTTTTTTTAAATTTGTCTATGTTTTCCCTACTGTTATCTTAGCTATCATGTTCCTCTCATCACTTTCTTAATCATTTACTGAATACTAACAACATGCTTGGGGTCTGTGGTTAGAGCTTGAAATTCAGAAATCTTGTAACTGGCAGAGTGATTTCAGAAGTGAGTGTGTTATGGGTGCTTGGTTATTTACTCATAGGTCCTAGTTGAATTTGCCCTGTATGGTGAGATACCATTCCCATTACTTAAGTTCACACAGGTAGGAATTAAAAAAGTAGAATTTGAGTCCAGATCTGTCTCATTCCAAAGTTCATACCTTTTCATGGACTTTTGGTCTCATTTCACATGTCTACATAGTATGTAGTGCAATTATTTTCATAAACGTTTTCCAATATTGATTGCAGCAGCAAACTTTGTAAACTTTCCTGCTATAAAAGTTCTATTAACTCACGTCAAAAATCTCAAAGCCAGCAATGTCCAAGACCCCAATGAAGTACTGCCTGGGCTGCTTGGTGTCCAGCTGTTGGTTGATGCGGGTAACCATCCACAGGAACATCTTCTCGTAGATGGCTTTGGCCAGGGCACCCACTGCATTGTACACCTTTACAGACATAGTAACAATTGTTGGAGTTATTAAGGACATGTTGTGAAGGCCTAGGATGTGTGTGAGTTTGTGCACTTACCTGCTGCACATTCTGGCCTTTGGTGACATACTCATTGCCAACCTTGACCCTGGGGTAGCAGAGGGCTTTGAGCAGGTCAGCAGAATTCAGACTCTGAAGATAGGCTGCCTTGTCAGCAACTGTAGAGACACAATTCAGGTACCCAACATGACCTACTGCTTGCCCCATAATTCATAGGGACAGAATAATTAGTGAATCACTTTATACAAAGTCTGTATGGGGATAAAGTAATGTCTGCCTGTCAGAAGCTTAGCTGTAAAGGAATGGGCCTTCCCGCCCCCCTCCCCCCGCCAAACCCTCTTATTAAACACAGATGGAGCTTTATTTGGTACCTTCAGTGCCATCTGGCTCGGCTTGCTCCTCACGCTGCTTTTGCTTGAATTTCATGTTCCCATAATGCATTACTGCCCCTGTGAGCTTATAGATGGACACTCTTTCATCAGAAGTGAAGCCCAGGATGTCAATGGCACTCTACAAGAGAGATGAGAGGACAAAATTAAGGCAGAAGGCACTAATTTATTTAGGAGAATTTATCCTATATTCCTAACTATAGTAGGTTGTTATTATCATTCTCATACATAATGGATTATTTAAAAAACTGCATGTGTAACTTACATCTGTGGCTAACAATTCTTCTTGATCATCGATGCTGGGGACTGTGATCTCCCCTTGACTGACGAAGGCATAGTCATATGGATTGGTGGTGATCAGGAGCATTTCTGAGTACACAGAGTTCAGGGGATATCTGTTACATTAGAAGATGTTAATAAAATGATGAACTTATAGCTTATAAGTTCAAGGTCTTTCTTACCAATTAGATCTGGCTTCTTGTTAGACATGATCTGATAAAAGATATGGTAGCTTCTTTCTGCCTTTAGCTGGAAAGTAACTCTAGACTTCTCCAGAAGATCTGCAATGAAAAGTAGCCGTCGTATTGGGGGCTGCGGGGGGAGAATTATAAAGTTCCTGGAATGATTTTGGCACTTAAGGTAATAAGCTATATCTCACTGGTCCCTTGAGATTTCAGCTGAAAGTTCTCATGAGGTGCCACATATTACCTGTCTACAATGGCAGTGGCTCTTACCATTTCCAGAAATAAACTAAAGCATTCTGACCCATATTCATTTCTCATATAGAAGATCCTTGACATTTGGAACATAACTGATTCTTGATAACTCCTTCCTCTCCAGACTCTCTTCTCATTTTTAGTAGAAAACAACATTTATCAAGGCTCAGACTAGGAAGTAACCGCATATACGCAACCAATAGGCAACTCTTTTACCCCTACTGTTACTTTTTTCTTAGAAACATTTGAAATTCATCGTGAGGCCCAACAGCTCCTGGCAGCTCCCACATAATCCTTGGCTCATGCCTGACATGGATAAAGCACACTGTGGACTGTGGATAAGACTGGCATTAACCATGGGCACGTTGGGCAGCAGACTGGTGTTTCACAGACTCCGGGCTCTGCGGGAGCAGCAAACTGTTCCTCCAAACCATCATTTGTCATTCTTGGATTTTATTTAGGAGGTCCTGTTACTCACATGTTTCAATATCGGCAGAAGCCAGTTTTCCCGTGGTACCAAAGTGGATCCTGATGAATTTACCCTTGCAAGTAAAAAAGATGATGTTATAAACAAAACCTGAAGCACACAAGAAAGATGAGATTGGGATAATAATTCGGACATGCTTTCTCTGGCATTTAAGAGCTGAGAAAACCCTCCCGTGACCAAGAGACTTACAAAGCGAGAGGAGTTGTCATTCCTCACAGTCTTGGCGTTGCCAAAGGCCTCCAGTAGGGGGTTGGCACTGATGATTTGATCTTCCAGAGTCCCCTGCAAAAGCAAGAGCAGTCCTCACAACTGGAGTTTCAGGCAAAAGCCCTGACAGTCTGTTTTGATTCTGACTCTGGCTATTTGACTCACCTGCATTTTGCCAGAGGTAGCTTCCTCCTTCTTCTTCTCCCCAGTGACTGCAATTGTTGCAAAGTACTGGATGACACGCTTGGTGTTCACAGTCTTCCCTGCACCAGATTCTCCACTGTCAAACAGTGACCAAACATATGTGAGAAACTAAGCTTTGTGACCAATGAAACTACCTACACCATCAGCATTCACTACTTTTGCATCTATTTTTATATGTCTGTCAGAGTCTACTAGATCTTTCTCTTCAGCCTACATGTAGCTCATCTTACATCTATTGCTGAGCTTGACAAGAAGTAGAGAGATCCATTCATTATTCATGTAATACACATTTCCTATACACTTAAAATATGCCAGGCACTCTTCTAGGTGCTGAGACCTGGGCTTGAGGGGCCCGAAAGGCAGCCACTCAACAACTAGGCAGTAAATGGAACAATTAGTAAAAATTTCTGTGAAACAATGCAAGTGTTCTTCACTTTACTTAGACTAAAGTCATGGCCCAAATTAAGTCTTCGGAGGAATAGGCATTCTTTAAGTAGACCTTAAAAACGAAACACTGGTAACATTCCCAAACTGCTCAATCTTCGGATGGTTGTATGTTGCTCACTGACCTGTATTGGATTCTGGCCATGTCCAGAGAAGGGATTTTACATCACTTACTCCCAGATAAGTCCTGTGGAACTCATGAGGCTAGACTAGCAAGTGATGTTCTTTGCAATATTATTTTTACATTCTGATGCACTCTAAAGCTTACAATAAAGTGAAAACAATATCTGGCTTCAGGCTGATCATGCCATTGCTTTAGTGTATGGGCATTAACTAATTTCTTCTTTTGGTTGAGAGTAAAATACTAATAAGGTTCAGAATAATGATACATACGTGATCAGGATAGACTGATTCTCCCGATCTAGAAGAAAAACAGTGGACATATATATAAGTTACAGTCAGCATATATATAAGTTACAAAAACAAAAGTTTGTACAGGGAAACACTTAGGATATTGAATGTAAGTACCATTTACAAGGGAGTTTTCCAATATAGTATTGTTTAGTTATATGTGTTATTTTTCTTAAGCTTCTTAAATTGGGGAAGACAAACATAAAACATTATCATATCTTAAATTCCTTAAGCCCCCACAGAAAGTGTGTTCCAGTTTAAAATAAAAAGCAGCTCTTGCCAAAGGCAGACACAGTCCCTAGTTTTCATCTGCAGATTTCAGTGTTATTCTGTTTGCTGATTAATGCATATAACTGAAAAATGCATAATATGCT
Source organism: Macroglossus sobrinus (assembly GCA_004027375.1). Classification (NCBI taxonomy): domain Eukaryota; kingdom Metazoa; phylum Chordata; class Mammalia; order Chiroptera; family Pteropodidae; genus Macroglossus; species Macroglossus sobrinus. Next base: position 10,968 of record PVKZ01008811.1, read on the forward strand.
AAGGGCTTGGACTATAGTTTAATAGGTTAAAATAGAATTAATCAAACCATGGTTGAGATTTACTTTCTAATGGATCAATTGGCCACGCACACACCCACAGACACACACACACACACACACACACACACACACACACACACACTTGCTTGTGTCTCATTGCCACAAATTGCAACCCTGACTCTGATCAGTCTTTCCTAAATGTATGACATTGGATCAAAGAAAGATTAGTTGAAAGGGGTACTTCAACCAGAATAAAATCCTTTTAAAGGGGAAAAATGACAAGTTTTGTTTATATGCCTGGAGCCCTCAAACTGCATCTTCATTCAAAGGGAGCATATCATATCTGAAATTATCTCTGATGACTTCAATGAGATAATAGTACTTCTAAAATATCTAATTCATAATCAATAAGAAACTTAGGCATGAAAATGATTGAACACATTTTTCATTTCTATTCAGAAAATAAGATTCAGTTGTAATTTAATCTTACTCCTGTTACTTAACCTATATTCAACAAATCATGTCTTTTCAAGCAGGGAGACTGAAAAAGCTTCATAGGGATGGAGCAGTAGCATGGTCTGATAAAATCCCAGAAGTAGCATCAGTAGAAGTGAGTTTTAGTCTCTGCTTTGGCAGCATGTACTTCTGTGTTTAGCCACCTCTTCTGTATAACTAGGTGGTTGGATTAGATTATTTGTAAAGGTCTTTTTAGCTTTGACATTTTGTGGTTGGAGGTGGTAAAATGATTCATATGAAAAACGGTTGAGCCACTCACCAGTCAGCATGAACTGATAGGCATT
>PVKZ01008812.1:0-13860 GCA_004027375.1 Macroglossus sobrinus
ACCTACGTGCTCATCGATAAATGAATGGATAAAGAAGAGATGGTACCTACATACAACGGAATATTACTCGGCTGTTAAAAAAAAGAAGAATGAAATCTTACCATTTGCAACAATATGGATGGACCCAGAGGGTATTATGCTAAGTGAAATAAGTCAGATGGAGAAGGACAAATATCATCTGATTTCACTTGTGTGTGGAATTTAAACAAAAATTGTAAATGAACAAACAGACAGAAACTGACTCATAGTATAGAGAACAAACTGATGGTTGCCCAATGTAAAGAAAGTTGGGGGGTTAGGTAAAGCAAAGTGATGGGATTAAGGAGTGACTTCAGAAGTATGGTGACTTGAGGGATCCCCCCTGATCTTTGTCATTGAAACTATAAGAAGCTAAATACCTACCTTTCAATAAATAGCATCTAACCTGCACACAAGCACATCTGAAAGATCTGCACATTTGAGCATCAGAAGATTACATTCTCATTAATGCTTAAGTGGAGAAATAATTCATCAAATACCATCAACAACCAAGGTAACAAAACAGCTCAGAAAGAAAGTAAAAAATCTACCCCCCTCCCCCCAAAAAATGAGCCTAAAGATATAAAAAGCTGCAATTTAAATAATAGAATTCAAAAATGCACTTCTGGAAAAACTCAATTAGATGCAAGAAAATTCTGACCTACAGTTCAAAGAACTTAGAAACAAAATTAACAAACAACAGGAATACTTTACCAAGGAGATTGAAACTCTAAAAAAGAACAAACTAGAACTTCTGGAGATGAAGAACTCACTAAAAGAGATGAAGAATAAAATAGCAAGCCTAGGAAATAGAGCTGACCAGATGGAGAAAAAAATCAGTGATATCAAAGACAGAAATCAGGAAATGATGCAGAAGGAAGAGAGACTTGAGAATTAAAAAACAAGAAAGAAAGAAAAGAACTCTATATGAGAACTATCTGAAAGCATCAGAAAAAAGCAACATAATAATAAAGTTTATACCAAATTTAATAACCTAGAAGAAATGGAAAGGTACTTAGAAATATACTACCTTTCTAGACTGAATCATAAAGAACTAAAAAATCTAAACAGAGCAATCAAAGGTATGGAAATCAAAACAATTGTCAAAAATCTTCCAAAAAGTAAAGTCCAGGACCAGATGGCTTCACCAGTGAATTCTACCAAACATTCAAAGATTTAATACCTATTCTTCTCACTTTTCGAAAAAACAACAACAACAAAAAAAAACTGAAGAAAAGGCAATATTTCTTAACTCTTTTTATAAGACCAATATTAACCTGATATATAAACCTGGTAAAAATAACACACATAAAAAAGAAAACTGTAAAACAACATCTCTCATGAACACAAATGCAAAAATCCTAAATAAGATACTAGTAAATCGAATACAACACATCTAAAAGATTATACACCATGATCGAGTTTGTTTCATCCCAGAGGAACAAGGATGGTTTAATTAATTAATGTGATACACCACATAAACAAAATAAAGGGTCAGAATTAAATGATCATATGGATAGATGCAGAAAAAGCATTTGGCAAGATACAGCTTCCATTTATTATTAAAGCACTTAATAATATGGGTATAGGAGGTAAGTATTTCGACTTGATAAAGGCTGTATATGACAAACCACAGCTAAGATCATACTTAAAGGAGAAAAACTAAAAACCTTCCCTCTAAGATTAGGAACGAAACAAAACAGTCTGCTATCACCACTATTATTCAATATAGTATTGGAAGTCCTAGCTAGAGCAATCAGGCAAGAGAAAGAAATAAAAGACATACAAATAGCATATGAGGAATTCAAACTGTCACTTTTTGCAGACTACATGATTCTATGTATAGAAAATCCTAAAGACTCCACTAAAAAATTTTTTAGAAATAATAAACAAATATAGCTAAATTTCAGGATACAAAATCAATGTTCCAAAATCCTATACTCTAATAATGAAGTGTCAAAAAAAAGTGAAAAAATTCCTTTTGCAATTGCAGCAAAAAGAATAAAATACCCTGAAATAACCCTAACAAAGCAGGTAAAGGACCTATACACTGAAAACTATAAAACATTATTAAAAGAAATTGAAGAAGACACCAGAAATGGAAAGATATTCTGTGTTGATGGATTGGAAGAATGAACACAGTTAAAATAACCTATTACCTAAAGCATTATACAGGTTTAATACAATCCTCATCAAAATCTCAATGGCATTCTTTAAAAAAAAATAAAACAAAAAATCATCAGATTTGTATGGAAGCACAAAAGACCCCAATAGCCAAAGCAATCCTGAGGAAAAAGAATGAGGCCAATGGTATTACTCTCCCTGATATCAGTTTGTACTACAAAGCATCAGTAATCAAAACAGCATGGTACTGGCAGAAAAACAGACACACAGACCAATGGGCACACAGAATTGAGAGTGCAAAAGTAAATTTCCATATATATGTCAAGAAATTTTCAACAAAAGAACCAAAACCATATGATGGAGAAAAGAAAGCCTTTTCAATAAATGGTGCTGGGTAAATTGGAATTCAAAAGAATGAAACTAGAATGCTATCTGTAACCATACACCTATTTTAACTCAAAATGTATCAAAGACCTGAATTTAAGACTTGAAACAATAAATAGCATAGAAGAAAACATAAGTACTAAACTCATGGACCTTGGATTTAGAGAAGATTTATGGATTTGACCTCAAAGCCAAGGGAAACAAGAGCAAAAATAAATGAATGAGACTATATCAAACTAAAGAAGCTTCTGCACAGCAAAAGGAACCATGAACAAGGTAAAGAGGCAACCGTCTAAATGGAAGAATATATTTTCAAACAATGCCTCTGAAAAGAACCTAATATCCAAAATATATGAAGAACTCATACAACTCAACAATAAAAAAAAAATCTAATTATAAAATAGGCAGAGGATCTGAACAGACACTTCTCCCAAGAAGACATACAAATAACCAACAGAAATATAAAAAGATGCTCAACTTCACTGGCTATTAAGGAAATGCAAATCAAAAGCACAATGAGATACCATCTCACAATTGTTAGAACAGCTATCATTAACAGGACAAATAATAACAAATGTTGGAGAGATTCTGGTGGAAAAAGGACCCCTTACACACTGCTGGTGGGGATGTAAATTGCTACAGCCAGTATGGAAAACAGTATGCAAATTCCTCAAAAAACTAAGAATAGAATTAGCATATGACCCAGCAATCCCTCTTCTAGGTATTTACCCAAAAAGCTTGAAAACATTTATTTGCAATGGTATATGCACCCTGATGTTCACCCCGATGCATAGTATTGTTCACAGTGGCCAAGACATGGAAACAATCAAAGTGTCCATCGATAGATAACTGGCTAAAGAAGATGTGAGATAAATATGCAATGGAATATTATTGAGCTTATAAGAAGAGATGAAATACTGCCATTTGTGAAAACATGGATGGATCTTGAGATTATCATGCTAAGCAAAATAAGTCAGACTGAAAAGTCAAGAACCATATGTTTTCACTCATATGTGGTATATAAAACTAAAAGTTAAAACAAATATAACAGTTTCAGATATACAGCATAGTGGTTAAATATTTATATAATTTATGAAAAGATCCCTTGGATAAATCTAATATTCACCTGGCACTATACATACATAGGTATTAACAATTTTAGTAACTATATTTCTTATGATGTACTTTACACCCATGACTATTTTTGGCTACCAGTTGTACTTCTAGACCCCTTCAATTTTTATGTAATGATAAAGAAGAAAACATAGGAACTAAACTCAAGAACTTTGGACTTAAAGAATATTTTATCATTTTGATCGCAAAGGCAAGAGAAGTAAAGCTAAAATAAATTAATGAAACTACATCAAGTTAAAAAACTTCTGGTCAGCATAAGAAACCATCAACAAGATAAAGAGACAAACATCCAAATGGGAAAATATGTTTGCAAGCAAAGCCTCTGATAAGGGCTTAATATCCAAAATATACACAGAACTCATATGATTCAATAAGAACAAAAACACAAACAATACAGTCAAAAAATGGGCAGAGGATCTGAACAGACACTTCTCCCTAGAGAAAATACAAATGGCCAAAAAATTTATGAAAAGATGCTTGACATCACTAGCTATTAGGGAAATGCAAATCAAAACCACAATGAGATACCATCTCACACCTGTTAGAATTGCTATAATCAACAGGACAAGTAAAAACAAATGTTGGAGAGGATGTGGAGAAAAAGGAACCCTCATACACTGCTGGAGGGACTGCAAATTCATACAGCCACTATGAAAAACAGTATGAAGTTTCCTACCATATGATTCATCAAACCCTCTACTGGGTATTTACCCCAAAGACTTGAAAACCCATATCCGAAAAGATATGTGCACACCGATGTTAATAGCAGCATTATTCACAGTGGCCAGGACAAGAAAGCAACCAAAGCGTCCTACGATAGATGATTGGCTAAAGAAGCAGTGGTACATATATACAATGGAATATTACTCAGCCATAAGAAGAGATGAAATACTGTCATTTGCAACAACATGGATGGACCTCAAGATAATTATGCTAAGCAAAAGAAGCCAAATAGAAACAGTTGAAAACCACTTATCACTTATATGTGATAACAAAGGAACAGGACAAACAGACTCATGGACATAAACAATGGACTAGTGGTTACCAGAAGGTAGGAGTAAGAGGGCAGGGGGAAGGCAGATGGGGAAAAAAATTTTTAAATAATTTCTTCAATTAAAAATATAAATAAATAAAAATTTTAAAATAAATAAATAATTAATCTGTTTCCATGTCAATGAAAAAATATATATGATATGAAATTCTGAGGAAGAATAATAAGAACTAATAAGTATTAAAATATATTATAAAATATACCATTTATTTACCACAGTAAATAAAATAATTTAATAATATACTCAGGAAAATGGATCACTAGAATAGTATAAATTATAGAAACAGACTTAAAGATGTTTGGTAGTTTGGTACATTATAAGGTGGCTCTTCTAATCAGAAGGAACATTGTGACATTGGCCTTAAGAAAAAAATTATAATAACTTCCTATCTCACACTGTACATAAAAATAAAATTCAGGTGGATTACAGATTTAAATATAAAAATTAAACTACAAATAACTTAAAGAAAATAAAGAATTTGCATTTAATCTTTTTAAGCAAAACGAACGCCTAAGAACCTTACTGTTTTTTTAATGCAGTTTTAGGTTCACAGAAAAATCGAGCAAAAAATATTCTGTTGGTCTGTCTGAAACCACGACACTTACAGTGAACCTTATGGATGTTAATGTCAATCCTCTGAAATTTTCCCAGAGTAAGTGAATTTCCTGCACTGGATGAGAATCTAAGAATGATGTTTTCATCTGAACTTATATTCTAATTTTTCAGAAACATCCAAAAATCTAATCACGATCATTGAATGCTTATTATGTACAAGGTGTGGCAAGTCATATATGTATGTATGAAAAAAAAAACTCTCCTATAATTTTGGTACAAAATGTATCCCCATTTTATAGATATCAAAGAAGTTGAGAAATTTTGTATATGCTCCCTATCCACACACAGGAACAGCCTCCTCCATTATCAACATCCCTCACCAGAGCAGTATACTTGTTATAACTGATGAACTTACATTGACACACCATAACCACCCAAAGTCCATAGTTTACCTTAGGGTTCACTCTTGGTGTTGTCCATTCTGTGGATTTGAAGAAATATATAATGACATGAAGCAACATTACAGTATCATACAAGAGTGTTTTCACTTCCCGAAAAATCCTGTGCTCTACCTGTTCATCCCTACCTTTTACCTCAGCCCCTGGCCACTACATTTTACTATCTCCATAGTTTAGCCTTTTTTTTTGTAATGTCATATAGTACAGTCTTTTCAAATTGATGTCTTTTACTTAGTAATATGCACTTAGGTTTTCTCCATGTCTTTTCCCAGCTAGATAGCTCATTTGTTTTTAAAGATGAATAATATTCTATTGTATGAATTTACCACAGTTTGTTGATTGATTCACCTATTAAAGGATATCTCTGTTGATCCAAATTCCGGCAATTATGAATAAAACTATGACCACTATAAACATCCATGTGCAGTTTTTGTGTAGATATGATTTTAACTTTGGGTAAATACCACAGAGTATGACTGCTGAATGATATGGGGAAAGTTTATTTAGTTTTGTAAGAAATCACAAAACTATCTTCCAAAGTGATTGTATCATTTTGCATTCCCATAAGCAATAAATGAGAGTTCTTGCTGCATATTTTCACTAGTATTTGCTGTTGTTGGTGTTCTAGATTTGGGGCATTTTAATGGGTGTTTAGTGGTATCTCATTTTGTTGTTTTCTTAATTTTTATTTCCCTGATGATATATGATGTGAAGCATGTTTGCATGTGCTTATTTGCCATCTGTGTATCTTCTTTGGCAAGGTATATAGTAAGGTCTTTGGCCCATTTTTTAAATTGGATTATTTGGGTTTTTTTATTGTTAAAATTGAATATCAGTCCTTTATCAAAGATGTCATTTAAAAATATTTTCTCCCAGTCCATGCTTTAATTTCTCATTCTTTTGACATTGTCTTTCTCAGAGCAGAAGTTTTTCAATTAAATTCTGCCTTTTATGTTGTAGATAAAATGTCATCACTAGAGCCAAGGTCATCTAGATTTTCTCTTATGTTTTCTCTGGGCATTTTATAGTTTTGCACTTTACATTTCAGTTTATGATCCATTTTGAGTTAATTTTTGTGACAGGCATAAGGCTTATGTCTAGATTTACTTCTTAATGTTTTTTATATGTGGATATTAGTTCTTTCCATACCATTTGTTGAAAAGACTATCTGCATCATTACACTGCCCTTATTCCTTTGTTAAAGATCTACTGACTATTTGCTTGTATTTCTGGGTCCTCTATTGTGTTCAATTGATATATTTGTCTGATCTTACAACAAAACTAAATTGTCTTGATTACTATAGCTTTAGAGTATGTCTTGAAGTTGGGCAGTATTAGTCCTCCCACTTTGTTCTTCTTCAATAGTGTTTGGAGCCTTTTATTTCTTTATATAGACATTAGAATATGATTGTCAATATCTACAATATAACCTGCTATAATTTTATTATAATCTCATTAAATCTACAGATCAATTTGGAAAGAACCAATATCTTGAGAGATAGAATCTTCTTATCCACAAAAATGAAATATCTATTTATTTAATTTTTAATTTTACTCATCAGAGATTTGTGGTTTTCCTCATATAGATCTTATACATATTTTATTAGATATATGCCTATGTGGTTCATTTTAGGGGTCTTAATATAAATGACATTATGTTTTTAATTTCAAATTCCACTTGTCATTGCTGGTATAAGAGAAAGAAATTGACTTTTGTACATTAACCTTACACTTATATCTTGAAACCTTGTTATAGTCACTGAGCACTTTACAGAAGTTTTTCTTATCATTTTTTTTCAGATTTTCTACATAAATGATAATGTAATCTGTAAATAAAGACAGTTTTCTTTCTTCCTTCCCAATATATATAGCTTTTATTTTCTTTTCTTGTCATAATAAATGAGCTAGAACTTCCAGTATAAGGTTGAAAAAAGAGTAGTGAGAGAAGACATCCTTTCCTGTACCTGATGTCAATGAAGAAGCTTCTGATTTCTCATCATCAAGTATGATGTTAGCTGCAGATATTCTCTATTGAGTTTAGGAAACTTCCCTCTATTCCTAGTTTATTGAGAGATTTTATCAAATGCTTTTTGTCAAATGTTTTTTCTATATCCATTGATATAATCACTTGAATTTTTTTTTAGGCTGTTGATATAATGGAGTTCATTTATTTATTTATTAGTAACATTTTTTAATTACTGTTGACATACACTATTATATTAAATTTGGGTGTACAACATTGTGATTAGACATTTATATAATTTGCCAAGTGATCACCCTAATCTAGTACATATATTGTTATTACAATATTATCGACTACATTACTGAGGCTATACTTTACATCTTCATGACCATTTTGTAACTACCAAGTTGTATTTCTTAATCCCTTTCTTTTTTTCACCAATACCCAAGGTCCCCTCCCCTCTGGCAACTCTCAAAATGTTCTCTGTATCTATGATTTTCTTTCTGCTCTGTTTGTTTATTATGTTCTTTAGATTTCACACATAAATGAAATCATATGGCATTTGTCTCTGCCCGATTTACTCCACTCAGCACAATACCCTCTATCTAGGTCCATCCATGTTCTTGCAGATGGAAAGATTTTATTCTTTTTTTTTTTTTTGGCTAAGTAATGTTCCATTGTATATATTTACCACCTCTTCTTTATTCATTTATCTACTAATGGACACCAGGGTTGTCTCTATATTTTGACTATTGCAAATAAAGCTGCAATGAACATATGGATACACATGTCCCTCCTAAGCAGTGTTTGGGTTTCTTTGAATAAATAATCAAAGGGAATTATTGGGTCTTTCTTTGTCTCTTGTTATAGTCTTTGTTTTAAAGTCTACTTTGGTATAAGTATTGCTAACCCAGATTTTTTTCATTTCATTTTCATTAAGTATCTTTTTTTATTCCTTTACTTTTAGTCTATGTGTCTCTTGTGATCTGAAGCAAGTCTCTTGTAGGCAGCATATGTAAGGGTCTTGTTTTCTTATCCATTCAGACATATTATGTCTTTTAATTTAAGTACTTAAATCATGTACATTTAAAGTAATTTTAATAGATATATAGTTACTGTCACTTTATTATTCATATTTGTAATCATTTTTTCTTTTTCTTAAAAACATCCCTTTAACATTTTTTGTAATAGTGGTTGGTGGTGATGAACTCCTTTAGCATTTCTTGTGGAACTCTCCATCTGTCCTTCAATTTTAAACATTAGCTTTGCTGGATAGAGTAATCTTGGTTGTAGTTTCTTACTTTTCATTGCTTTAAATATTTCATGCCAATCACTTCTGACTTGCAAAGTTTCTGCTGAAAGATCAGCTGACAGTCTTATGGGAGCTCCCTTGTAGATATTAACTGTCTTTCTCTTGCTGCTTTTAAGATTTTCTCTTTGTCTTTAACCTTTGCCCTTTTAATAATGGTATGAACCTCGTTGGGACTCAATTTTTCCTGGGCTTGTATGTCTATTTCCTTCACCAAGTTAGGAAATTTTTATTTTTTTTAATCATTGTTTCCTCAGATAGTTTATCAATTCCTTTCTCTCTCTTCTCCTTCTGGTACTCCTATGATGTAAATGTTGGTAAGCTTGGTATTGTCCCAGAGGCCCCATAAACTTTTTTTTTGGATATTTTTTTCTTGTTGATGTTCTGATTGGATGTTTTCTGCTAACTTATCTTCCAAATAGTTGATTTGATCCTCTGCTTTATCTAATCAATTGTTGATCTTCTCTAATGTATTTTTTATATCAGTAATTGTATTAATTCACTTGTTTTTTTTATGTTACCTATTTCCATTTTCATGTTTCCTATCTTTTTGTTAAGCTCTCACTGAGATCATTGAGCATTTTTATAACCAGTGTTATCAACTCTGTATCTCATAGATTGCTTGTCTCTATTTTGCTTAGCTCTGTTTCTGAAGTTTGTTCTTTTCTTTCATTTGAGACATGCTTTTTTGTCTCATTGTGGCTGCCCTCTTGTGTTTGTTTTTATATATTAGGTGGAGCTGTTATTTCTCCTGGTCTTAGTAAAGTGGCCTTATATAGTAGGTATCTTATGAGGCACAGTGGTGCAGTATCCCTGATCACCTGAGCCAGGTGCTTCAGGTATGTCCCTTGTGTGGATTGTGTGTTCCCGCCTATTTTAGTTGAGTATTGATTGCTGTTGGCATGTCAATAAAAGGGATTAATTCTCAGGCCCATTGATTGTGAGGACTGGCCATAGTGGACAAGCTATTGTGCAGGAGCTGACCTTACAAAGCAGGATTTGCTTTAGCAGGGCTCTGGTACCTGCTAAGTATGTCCTTTGAGTGTGTCATTTGTGGAAGTGGTTGGGTGGTACCCTAGTGTGATCTGAATCTGGCCACAGGTTTGTTGGTTCTAGGGCCTCTTGGGAGGGGCTCCATTGCAGGCCACAGTCTGCCCAGGGACACATGGTATAAGCTACAAAGTGATCTGCAGATAGTTCCTCTTGTGCTGGGCTTGGAGGTGCCTGGGAGAAGCTAAGCTCTGTACTGAGGCAGGCTGCCACTGGTGATGGATTTGGGGCTGTTTATCAAGAGGTACAGGGCATGCTGAGTCCAGATGCTGCTTGTTTGGGGTTTGTGAACCTTTGACAGATTTTAGGAAAGTCTTCAGCATGAGCAAAGACAGGCCATTTGTATGGAAAACCCACTGGAAGCAGCTTGGGTAGGCCCACAAGTTGGGTGGGGTAGAGTCTCAGGGAATCACCAGGGCAGGGTGAATGTTATTGGCCAGGCAGATGGAGACTTAGATATGGCACCTGTATCCATATGTAAGATGAGTGCAAGGCTCAACAAAGGAACAATGAACTCTGCCAGTACTTCTGTCCAGGAGAAAGCTGTCTCTTAAACTCTCACTGTGAAGCCAGATAATTCAGTTTCTCCCATATATCCTTTGTGCCTTTTGAGCTGCTAACTCAGTGCTGGAGCTCTGAGTGAGTGAGTCTATCAATAAGTTCAGGTGTAAGCCCTTAAGGAGGAACACCTGGGACTCCAGCTCCCACTCTGTCTCACTCAGCCACAATCTCCACTGGTTTTTATAGCCAAAAGTATGAGGACTTCTCTTCCTGACACTGGAACCCTGGGCTGGGGAACCTGATGTAGGGCTAGGAGCCATCACTCCTCAGGGATCATCTTTGAAGTGGAGATATTCCTCCTGATTTTCTACCCCACACATGGATGTTGGACCATCTCATTCTGAATTTCATCTCCCTTACTAGTCTCAAGCTTGCTGCTTCTGTATATCCTTAGTTAGGACTTCTGTTCAGCTAGACTTCAGGCAATTCTCAATGATGATTATGCTTTAGTTGTAATTTACCTACTTTGCCATCTTCTATTAATTTATTTCCAAATGTTGAGCCAGCCTTGCATGGCTGGAACAAAACCCATTTGGTCGTGGTGTATAATTTTTATACATGTTTTATTCAATTCGCTAATATATTATTGAGAATTTTTGCATCTATGTTCACAAGAAATATTGATTTTTTAGTTTTCTTTTCCTGTAATATCTTTGCCTATTTTTGTATCAGAGTAATGCTGGACTCATAGAATGAGAAGTACTTCCTTCTATCCTCTGAAAGATATTTTAGAGAGTTAGCATAACTTTTTCCTTAATTGTGTGGTAGAATTCATAAGGGATCCCCTCTGGACCTAGTGCTTACCATTTAGGAAGTTTATTAATTATTTATTCAATTTATTTAATAGATATATATTTAATAGATATAGGATTCAATTTATTTAATAGATATAGATATTTATTTGGTCTATTTCTTCTTGCGTGAGTTTGGTAGTATGTGCCTTTCAAAGAATTGATTCATTTAATCTCGGTTATCAATTTTGTGGGCATGAAGTTGTTTGCAGTATTCCTTTATTTTTTTAATGTCCATGGATTCTCTGTCAGTTATGATATTAGTAATTTGTGTCCTCTTTTTCTTAGTCACCCTACAGGTGACTAAGGCTTATTGATTTCATTAATCTTTTCAAAGAAGTAGCTTTTGGTTTTATTATTTTCTCTATTGATTTTCTGTTTTTGATTTCATTGATTTTTGCTCTAATGATTTTGTTTGTTTTTACTACTTTGGGTTTAATTAACTCTTATTTTTTAGTTTTCCAAGGTGTAAACTTGGATTATTGATTTTAGATCTTCTCTTCCAATATATATTCAGTGCTATAAATTTCCCCCTAAACACTGCTTTCACTGCATCCCACTAATTTTGTTATGTTGTGTTTTCATTTTCATTGAGTTAAACATATTTTTAAGATTTGTTATTTGACATATGTTTTATTTAAAATTGTGTTATTTAATATCCACATATTTTGAGATTTTTTAGTTATTTTTCTGGCATTGATTTCTATCTAGTTTAATTTCATTATGATCTGAGAGCTGACATTAAATGATTTATATTGTTTTAAATCTACTCAGATGCATTTTATTACCCTGACTATGGTCTATCTTGGTGAAAATGTGTATTTTGCTGCTGTTAAATCAAGTAGTGTATAAATGTCATTTATATCCAATTGATTGATGGTGCTGTTGAGTATAACTATGTCTTTACTGCTAGATCAGACCATTTTTGATAAAGGGGTGTTCAGGTCTCCAGCTATGATAGTGATTCATCTATTTCCACTTGTAGTTCTATTAGTTTTTGCCTCATATAGTTTAATAATTTTTAGGCATATACTTAAGAATTGTGATGTGTTTTTAGAGAACTGCCACCTTTATCATTATGTAATCAATGCTTTCTTTATTCTTGATAACTCTCCTTGCTTTGAAGTCTATTATTATTTTGAAGTCTACCTTCTCTGAATTTACTATATCAATTCTTGCATTGTTTTGGTTATAATTAGTGTATTTTTTTTCTAGCCACTAACTTTTAATTCTATATGTGTCTTTATATTTAAAATGAGTTTCTTAAAAATGGGTCTTGTTTTTTGATCCACTCTAATATTTTTTTAATTAGTGCATTTAGATAGTTGATGTTGAAAGTAATTATCAATGCAGTTGAATTTACTATATTTCTTACTGTTTTTCTTTTTGTTGCCCTAGTTCTATTTTAATCTTCTGTTTTTCTACCCTTGCGGTTTTAATTGAACCCTTCATGACTCCACTTTCTCTCCTTTTTAGCATATATTATACTCTTTAGTGGTTTTAGTGGTTGCTTAGAGTTCACAATCTATATTTACAACTAATTCAAGTTCACTTTTGTATAATACTATATCACTTCATGAGTAGTATAATTATAATAACAAAATAAACCTATTTCCTCTCTCCTACCTCTCGTAGCCTCATATCATTGCTGTCATTTATTTCACTAATATATAATCATATATGAGAATTCACCCACACACAGACAAGATGATAGATAAAAAGATATAGATAGATGGTAGATAGATGATAGATAGATAGATAGATAGATAGACAGATAGATAGATGATAGATGATAGATGATAGACAGATATAGATATAATTGAATATATTGTTGCTGTTATTGTTTCGAACAAACTGTTATCTGTTAGAAAAATTAAAAATAAGAAAAATAATTTATTTTATTTCTCATTCCTTCTTTAATGGTCTCCCTTTCTTTGTACAGATCTAGGTTTCTGAGCTGTATATTATTTTCCTTATCTCTAAATAACTTTTTAAAATTTATTAGCAATTATAGTTGACATACAATATTAGTTTCAGGTTTACTTACAGTGATTATACATTGATATGCCTTACAAAGTGATCATCCCGATAAGTTTAGTACCTATCTGACACCATACATAGTTGATATAATATTATTGACTCTATTCTCTATGACATACTTTACATTTCTGTGACTATTGTTATAATTAATACTTTGTACTTTCTATTTTTTTTCACTTTTTTTCACCCCATAATCTTCCTCTCATCTGGCAAACATCAATTTGTTCTCTGTACCTATGAGTCAGTTTCTGTTTTGTTTGTTTACTTTCTTTTTTACAATCCACACACAAGTGAAATCAGATGATATTTGTCCTTCTCCATCTGACTTATTTCACTTAGCATAATACCCTCTGGGTCCATCCATATTGTTGCAAATGGTAAGATTTCATTCTTCTTTTTTTTAACAGCCGAGTAATATTCC